>JAQGCQ010000001.1:0-76487 GCA_034699945.1 Chamobates pusillus
ATTTTGTCCGCCATTTTATCCGCCATTTTACCCCCCTCTAACCCCCTCCCTAGCATATTTTACCGTGGTGATCCCTGTTATACATGTAATATACAAATGTACTAGTTGCCATTAGAACACGATAAATATCCATTGATTTATTCTCAGATTCTCAATGGTTTTGTAAAGACATGCAATGAATAGAAATTTGATAGTTATTTTTTTTTAAATCTCGACTGAACTAGGTATAAATTAGTTGCGTATTATTTTTCTCTATATTAATGTGAAACTAAAAATTAACGGAATTTCGGAATAATTTCTTGTAAAACAACAAAAATGTTTTATTTCATATTTTAATACTAAATCATTTGATAACAAAAGTTTTAATATTTATTACAAATAACTTAGAAAAGTGAATACAGATGTGCAAGAGCAATAATATGGTAAAACCATTATTGATCGCTTATTGGATGACTTTAGGGTTATCTTCTTTTACATTAATTGTGTTTTTGATCTATTTATTCGGATAATTAGATTAGCGATTGATAATAGCTACTAATTTAGCAAGGATTTTTGATTCCAAGGATGAGATTACCCCTATTTATACGTCACAGACATTCTATGGCTTAATATTTTAAAATATTATCAAAATTAAAGTTGTTTTTCAACTAAATAGCTGTTTATTAAGTGAGAAATTGAAGTTGACAAGGCCAAAATGATGTTTCACCAGATATTGGGAAATCCTGTTTAAGACCAATAAATATGTTTAGAGCCCATACCATAGCCATACCCATTGGCTAAAACTATAGGTGACCCCACTCAAGGTTTTCAAGACTTTAAACGTATATTAATACGAAAAACACTTTGAATTTTCCGAAGACATTCATTTGGATTCGAATTCTTTCGGTTAAACTTTTTAACCGTTTGTTATATAAATTTTAAAAGTTTTAGAATAATTGATAACTCGAACAAAATGGTTGTCGAAGAAAATAACGAGAATAAAAACTTGGTAAGTCTTAGGATTAACTAATTGAACATTTCTTGAAATTAATGAATAATAAATAGATTAAATCAATACTCGTTTTAATCACTTTTATTGTAAATGCTGTTCGTTTGACGCAATACTTCACAACTCTTTCGAAATACAATCTCTCTTTCAAAACGAATAACTGAATATTCTTTGATTTTTATCTACTCTTCTAATTAATTGTTTCACTCAATATTAGTTCAAAATCTATTATTATTAATATCATTAATATTAGTCAGTTTCGGCAAATGTTAATTCGATGTTTTTTCATTTAATAACAAATTGATTTGAAAATATTGGACCAAACTTTATAATATAACACTCAGATAGATATCAGACTCAATCGAAAATCCCGGAAGAATTGAGAATTTTTTTTTATGGAAGTGACCTTCAATTAAGAACTTTGACATCATTTTAAAGCCAATTCAATCCCAGATCTAAGAAGAAAGCCCTCAAAACATTTGTTAATCGGTTCAAAATCAAAACTATCGGTCAAATAATCAATTAAAAAGTAATTAATAAATCGGATTATATTTAGCGATAGGGCCCAGACTTTAAGCCCGAGGTTTTCTTTTTAGCCTTGTCTTCAATTCTTATTTCATAATAAAGACACTAATTTTACCACTAATTTAACAAAAATACAAAATACAAAATCATTTACCTTTTATGTTATATTTTAAACACATTTCAATTGATAGAAATTAATAAAGATTATTATTTCATTCTTTTCTTAATTGAATCATTGAATTATTTTGCAAATCAAATCAAATTTGAAAAATAATTGTTAATTAATAATTTATATGTATAATTAATATTACTAAAATAAAATGTCCCTGGCATATTTTTGTATAAAATGATATGTAAAATATGTAAATTACATCAATTTTATTATTTATTATCATTGATATAAATGAAACAAGATATTTATTCATTTTGATATTAATTAGAATCTGATTATATGTTTGGCATTATTACTAAATAATGAAAAAAAACTACTTTATTGATCTTACCAAGGATATGTGGACCTAGACCAATAGCTTTAGTTAATTAGTTTATGATTAGACGCATAATTTGATCAAGATCAAATATTTAAATATTAATTTTAAACCTTGAGAATAATTTTTTGAGATAATTAAAAATAAAGTTTAATGAATTGATTGAGAAGTGGAGCAATCGATTCAACTTTTTATCCGATAAAACGTTACAACACATCAAATAATTAGAGGCATTAGAAACACATATAAATAACTCGAAAATTTATTTCAGACATAAAATCAATAAATATTTATATAATTAGCAGTTTATTAGCGGCTCTGAAGTCAGTAATAATGATAAAAAAGAAGTCGTGAAACCGAAACGACCCGAAAGAAAGAGTGGAAGTTATATAATGGAGTCCTCAAACGAGAACAGCACAGTTCATATCGTCTTCTCTATGAAAGAAAAAGTTGGCGCTCTTGCAGATGCACTTCAGATATTCAAGGTATTTTTCCAATTAATTCATACAAATTTCTTGAATTAATTATTTTTGAGTTATTTCTTCTTATTTTGTATAATAATTAATAATTGAAAAATGTGTTGATATTTAGGACAATGGCATTAATTTGCTGAGTATTGAGTCGCGATCGTCAAAGAGATTCGAGAATGAGTATGAATTCCTTGTCGAGTGCTGTTCAAGGAATGGACAGTTGAATAGAGCTTTGGATGCGATAAAGGAATTCACAAATTATTTGCAGATAATATCTCGCGATCAGAATCGTAATGGAGAGAGTGTTCCCTGGTTTCCAAACAGAATACAAGATTTGGATCGATTTGCGAATCATATTCTTTCGTATGGATCAGAACTGGATTCGGATCATCCCGTCAGTAGTCATCTCTTCCAATGTATATCATATCAAATAATTAATTCCATTTGTTTTGTTGTGAAGGGCTTTACAGACCCCACATATAGGGCTCGACGTAAATATTTCGCTGATTTGGCTTTTTATTACAAATTGTAAGAAATTTTTAATATAAATTCAAATTAAATTTAAAACATTTAACTCTTTATATTTTTTAGTGGACAGCCTTTGCCACGAATCGAATATACAGAGCAAGAGGTTGAGACCTGGGGCAGAGTCTTCAACAATCTGATTAAACTGTACCCGACTCATGCATGTCGTGAACACAACCATATATTCCCGCTTATGATTGAGAATTGTGGGTATAGATCAGACAACATTCCTCAGTTGGAAGACGTCTCAAACTTTCTCAAAGGTATTTCTATTTCATATTGATGTAAAGAATGGTACTAGTTTAGTTAATATACTCACAATATATGGCATTAATAATAAATTGATTCATAATTTTAATATTTGTTTAATTGTTTTGTGCAACAGATTGCACCGGGTTCACTTTGAGACCTGTGGCCGGTTTGTTGAGCTCTCGAGACTTTTTGGCGGGACTTGCCTTCAGAGTCTTCCAAACTACTCAATATATACGCCACCCATCGATGCCGTTATACACACCAGAGCCGGATGTTTGCCATGAGTTGTTGGGGCATGCTCCACTTTTTGCTGATCCCAGTTTCGCCAAATTTTCACAAGAGATTGGTTTGGCCAGTTTAGGGGCTCCCGACGAATATATTGAGAAGTTGGCCACTTGTTATTGGTTTACAGTAGAGTTCGGTCTTTGCAAACAAAACGGACAAATCAAGGCTTACGGCGCAGGACTTCTCTCCAGTTTTGGAGAATTAGAAGTAAGTAATAATAATTGACAACAAATTTTCATTTAAATATTATATTAAATTCCGATCGTTCTCAACATAATTTACTTGACAGCGAAAGGTCAAATAAAAATGATAATAGATTAAGTATCATGCTCAAAACTATTCCAATATTGAAATATTTATTGAGTAACACAGATTAGTTACCAAGGTATAACTATTTCATTAAACGTTTGTTAGGCTTTTATTTTAAACTATAAACATTATCACTACAACACTATGAGTATAAATGTGTTTAATTAATGTGGCATGCTCAATTATCAAGTAATTAATTCGAAAAAATATTAATCCAAAGTACTGTTTGAGTGGTAAACCGACGATCAAAAGCTTTGATCCGTATGTGACGGGAGAACAGAAATATCCGATAACCCAGTACCAACCAATTTATTTCTTGGCTGAAAGTTTTGACGATGCTCAACAAAAGCTCAGGTATGTTGTAATATCTCAATCCATCATTAATTTAAAAGATCAGTTTAATAATTATTTTGAATATCAAATCAATAGAGAGTTCGCGAATTCAATTCCGCGTCCGTTCGCCGTTCGGTATAATCCTTACACTCAAAGCGTTGAGATTCTCGACTCTAAGGTTCAGTTGGAATCTGTGGCCCGAAATATTCAGAGTATAACTCATTTTTTCTCATTTATTATCGCATTTATTATTAAATTCTTACTTATTTCAGGTGAAGTGCAACTCCTTATGGATGCCATGAAGAAAATTCATTAACAATTTATAATTACAACACAATTACTGTTATTTTACTCAATTTTGTTTCAATGCTTACATTTAACATAAAATTAATTAACTCTTTAAAAGTTTATTTAATTTTATCCTTAATTTGTTTTAACTTTATTGATTTGAGCATGCAGAAAATAAGTTAAATTTTTAATTAACAACTGTATTAAAAGTTATATTGTTAAAAGACTAACAAGAATGTTTTTACTGATTATAATTAACTGTTAAATTTTATACTTTTATGAGAAGGACTTAAATTTTAATAAAATTATCAGAAGTTAAGTGTTGTTTAGCAACGATAGCACCACTCAATCCGTCGATATTATGATATCCGCCGTCTATTTCCAAATTAATGCCATTAATAAAAGCGGACAAATCAGAGGATAAGAAAACGACAGCATTTCCCACGTCTACGGGTCGACCAAATCTTCCGATTGGGTATAACTTTTCTAACAATAATCTTGGAATTGATTCGTCCAATTTTTGGCTCAAAATATGACCAAGACTGTAAAATTTCCAATTCACTTAAATTCAGATCACTATAAAATATTAGAAGATGTACTTGACACTATTTACTCTAATCCCAAATCGTGACCATTCGTGTGATAAACTGCGTGTCATTGCGTCCAAACCAGCCTTTGATATGCTGTAGGCTGTGCTCACATTTGTCTTCCAATACAAATCAATTAATATAACAATATATGAGTAAAGATAGGAAACTAACAGATATTCTGAGATTATTGAGCGAGGACACATTTATTATCGATCCTTTGGTTTTTGATAATTGTTTGAATGAAAGATTACATAAATGAAAACTCGCCCTTAGATTGATCGAGATAATTTTATCAAACTCTGATAGAGCTGAGGGAGTTTCACTGCCATATGTCTGATATATACCGGCGTTGTTTACTAAGATATCGATTCGACCCAACTTTTCCACCGTTTCTCCTATTAATCGACTGATATTTTGGTCATCACTTAAATCCCCGATTATCTGAAGAGGACTGTAATTGTTCGGTGAATTTGATTGAAGACTTTGACAAACTTTTGCTGCATATTCTGAGTCTATGTCAGCGTAAACTATCCTTGCATTAAGTTTAGCGAATTCTTGTGCAATAGTCTGACCTATTGTTGAACCGCAACCTATTTATAAGAATTACAAAATACACTCAAAAAACTAAAAGTATTGACTTAATTGTTAATATATTACCAGTAATTATAACCACTTTATCACAAAAATAATTGTTGTATTGACTCATAATTGAAATACAAATAAATGGTTGTAATAAATAAGTGCTCAATATTTCGATACTAATATAATTCAACGCTTTTTTATTATAAATTTATATCAAATACTTTTCGAGTGATTAAAAACTGATTACAAATGGAATATGAAATCAATGATTAATGGGTTATTTCTTTTGTTAATAATAAATAACCTTGGTCTTTTTTATTAAAAGCTTGAATAAAAGCAATAAAATTATTCAATTAAAATATTATAACACAAATAAATGAATATTCATTTGATAGAATGCAAATTATTGCATTTCATGTGCCATTTAACCAAGTTCCACTGTATAAAAATCACTAGAATTCATTGTCAGTAAAGATTTGAGCTAAACTTACACTTCTAATACAGTTGTAAATTCTGTCAATACTATTATATGGTTTCCTATTTGCATGAATAGTACTCAAAAAATGTAATAATTTTTTTTATAAAAAAATTGCATTAATAAGTTTGTATTCAAAATAAATAAAATATTTGTTGATAATAATAATTGCATTTATTGTTTACTTCAAATTCTCATTTTTTAAAATATCAATTGAAAAATAGAGATTAGAAGTGAGTCCTCTTTAAATTGAAATTCAAAGCCAAGCACTTATATCTTTAGTTGCGTCGGCTATTTCTTTGTGAACCAAAGCACTCAATTGGTCGAAGTTCGGCACACTTTTCAGGTCATCCGAAAGATTTTTATTTCCCGATTTGTTGTTCGAATGGTCAGAATAGAGGCCACAATTTCCGTGTCCTTTAATTATGAAATTTCTTCGATAGGTTTTGGGTAACGGAAAAGATTTGGGCGATTCTTCCATATTATCAATACTATGGAAGAACTTCTTATTGTGTTTAAGTGTAGAACAACCCGAGAAAAAATATGACTGAAGTGAAGATCTGATGTTCTTCTTCTTATTGCTATTATTATTACTTCTCGGATACAAACAATCATTACTTTGACTCAAATTCTGTTTAGAATTATTGGAAAACGATTTAATGTTTGAATCGATTGAATAATTATTAATATTTTGATGATTTGAATAATTACTCAAATGTTGTGAATCTTTTTTAAGTTTGAAGTTGTCTTTTATGGCATTTATTTGATTCGAGGAAATTGACATCTTTTTCTGTGAAACATATTTTTGATGAACTTTTTTCTCTAACTCTGAATCTAAGCTATAATTCCAGCGAAGAATAGTTTCATAATTTTCTCTGTCGTTTCCAATCATTGAATCCCCAAATTTTTTATCCATTTTATCAAATTTTTGTTTTATTTGCTTTGGGAGGACGTCTACAACCATTGGTTTATTGCTGGATGAAAGTGAGGGTCGTCTATCATTGTCTTCTTGGTTAATTGTACGAAATTTCTGTCTTTGAGCCCAAACCGAATCGCGTTTCTCTTCGTTATCACTATTTTTGTCAAAATTTGAACTTCTTTTTGAATTATTGAATGCATTTTGTTTCGCAAATTCAGTCATTTGTTGTTCTCGGTCTGCATAATGAGAGAAATTAGGGGGAGGGTGTATTGCAGGCACATAAATAAATTCCTCCTCGTTTTTCATATTCTGATCGTAATTGTAATCAACTTTTGATTCAATTTTTGTCTCCTTTTCGGTGTTATTCTTTGATTTGTGTTTAATGCCATTTAAGTCCATTTCAGAATCAGTCCATTGGCCCGAATCAGCCGTTCCGTTGTCACTAATGGCTCGACTCATTGGCTTTTCACTTTTAACAGGTATTAAGACATTGAACTTAGTTTTCAAGTGATCCACTTCTTGCTCCAAATCTTCACATTTCTCTTTGAGCTGAAAATTGATTTTTTTTTTCATTTAAAAACTATTAACTGATATTTGATTTGTTATTCACTAAAAGAATAATAAATTTTAAAACTAATATCCTATTAATTGATTCAATGAAAACTAATGCATAGATTACTGTTTTTTACTAAATTAAACTGAACTCAATTTTGTATAATCTTTGGTCAATATATGTATCATTTGATAGAATTTTCAAATAAATATCTTTTGGGATAAAAGTTTTGCAATTAATTATTTAATTGATTTCAATTCAGTTGACATCAATTAAATAATTAAATAACAAAAATAGGTTTTAAAAATTTAATAGATTTATAAATATATATAACAAGCATTCGCTGTAAACTATTATTAAATCTGTTGTCAATTAATTACCTCTCTTTCAATAGTCATCAAGTTAATTTTATCCTCTTCCAGTTTCTAATAAAAAATTTAAAACATTACTATTAATGAATTCAAATCAAAATATAAATAAGATATGACATACATTGAGAGCCCTGTGCAATATCTCGACCTCTTCTTTGAGTCTTCCATCGTTTTCATCAATTGGTTGTCTTTTATTAACAAATTTTTGGTTGACATCAATATATTGTTTTCGAAATCTGAGAATTTCAGTCCAAATCATTTCATCCTTTGATATATTCTTTTCAATCAAAACCTATAAATGAAAATAAATTGATATCAAAATGAATGCTATTTTTCATTTGATTAGTACTTTTTCAAGATAGTCGAGATCAAGTCCAGCCTCTTCGAGTTCGCACTGCAATCTTATTCTTTCAGCACAATTACCAGTTTTAGTGAGCAATGTATTGAGTAAAGAGAGAGCGTTGCACTCAATGCCATTCGCGGAACAACTGTTGGCTGAGTTAACCATTGAAACTAAGAATTTGAAACGAACTGATTCTCCAAAGATTATCCTGGTGGTGGACATCGCTTCCAATACTTTATTTACTCCTTCCGTTTGGTCACAAGCTTTGGATAATAGCTTTGATAATAAATTGTAATAAATTATAAGTGAGGTTCAGTTCGTGCACTAATCCATCAAATATTAATCAGTGTTTACCTGAAGTGCAATGAGTCGTGATTTTGTAAAATTACTAACAATACAGGCGGCCAAAGAGGAAAGACCTGTCTTATGCGATACCATCTTCTCCAGGGCTTTCTGTTATCAATAATGCAATTATTTGTTTAATCAAATGATTGATTTATTCCAACAAATTTCTTACAGAATTTCTTTTGACCGCAAACTGAAGACAAAGCAGACAATCGTATTCATCGTTCTTTCAATAAATTATATTTAATTCAATTATTTTCAAATCATTTCATCAAATAATTCAAAGTATGATCCAACTAATATCTGGATCTATTTAAAATGTCCCAGTCAATTATTATAATTAACTTACAAGAGTTCTTTTGAGGTGATTATGGCGTTCCTTATTTCTGAATGACCTGTCTTTTTGTTCGGGTATTCTATTATTGACGGGAGTTTGCTGTCGATTAAGACATAAACGAAGTAAATTCAATAAACAATAGACGCCATCGCTTTCAATGAATTCATTTAAAAAACTGTAAAACAAATAGTGATTTCAAAATCAAAATCAATCCATAAAATCATTATTTTTGGAATTTTAATCAAATATTATTTCTGTCATAAAAATTGAAAAAATGAAACAATTTAAAAAAAAACTTACGAATCGAAAGCCGACTGTAAATCGAGTCCCAATTTTTTCAAAATTTCATTCAATTTCGGAATTTCTGTATTATATGATCGAAGAGACGAAAGACTTTCCTCTTCATTGCATTCAATTTTCTCTTTTTCGATATGAAGTTCGATATAAAATATATAATCCAAAGCACTCAGAAAAGGCTGTCGTACCTTCAAATTTGCAACAAAAATATCAATCAATCTATATAAACAAGGCAAAATATACTAAATTATATGTAACTATTCTTACCGGATATGAATCAGAGCTTAAATTCATCCTGATCCTATTTTGCTTTTCTCGGACAAATCATATGTTTTGCACTGAAATTGAAAAATAAAATTTAAAGTAAGACTCAATCATTGCAATCAAATATCAATAACAAAATGACCTCAAATCAAAATATATCTGAAATTGAGTGATCAAAGGGGAAAGGGTTCATTCGATCTGATCTTTCAATTGATTCAAGAACTCGAGTGTTTTATTGAACTCCAATTTGAAAAAAATTGTTTGCCTTATGTTTGAATGAAAGGTATTTCTCGGAAATAATGATAACTTTATTTCGGAAATTTGTTGAACAAAATAAGAAATACTGTCCTATCGTTGGGGGAGTCGTTTGAAAGATAGATTGAAATCAATTTTTTCGTGAAATACAACCAAAAGAAAAAATTACAATAAAAATAATATTATGAGTGAGAGATAAGTTGGAGGCACTCCTTCATTCATTTACTGGAATATAAATTTGATAAAAACTATATTTTATTGCAAACGAATTGATGTGAAGGAGTGTAACCTAAGACCAAATGATTGTGTTTTACATCTGATAATATTCTGTTCCTTAAAAAACCTCCTCCGCTATCATTTGCTTAATATTTATTAATTCAAAATTGCATTCCTTTTCATTGCTTTTGGGGATAAAAATGGGTTTCAATCGAAAGATTTCGAATTAAATCTCAACTCATGAATGATTCAAATGATTCAATGAACTCAATTCACTCAAAACATTTCAAATGCATTGAATTTTTTTTTGTTGAAAAATCAGTCAATTAATGAACTGAATGGTAAAGGATCACAAATGGACATCTTCTCACAAAACTTTATTGTTGAATTAGAGGGTTGTTTACCAGGTTGTGGATCATAGCCTATCACTTATGCCTTCTATTTGTAATCAGATCTGACATTGTATTCAATGGTTTATGCATTAAACCGAGTGTTGAATATTCAATAGCTTTTTGAATAAAATTATTTTTAACGGAGTTATTGTTCCGCTTTTTATTCAAAAGTGTAACAAAATTCAAGTCTTATAAGAATTCGAGCGATGAGGTGCTGGTGCTGTGGGCACACCTTCTCTTAAAAACTGCATTGTGATCTACAAGAATTGAAAGAACGGCTTCATTTTAATTGAAAGACTGATAAAACGAGGCTTTAAATTTGCTTCAATTAAAATTGATAACTACTATACCTATGATTAAAGTTTCAAGTTTAAATTTGAAACAATTTTCTCTTTTGGAAAATAGCCAAGACTTCAATTTACTTCAATAAATCATTTAAAGTCAAGATATAACTATAAGTGATAAGCGAATGAGCATTAACATTTTTTCAAATTCAACAATTATAATCAGAAAATCATAAATTCTTTGTTAGCATTGAATTAACAAAATATTTAAATATAGATTCGATTCGTAGAAACGTTTCTATATTTCTCTTCTGTTAACGTTTCAAAAGTTATAAAGACTTAAATTTTTGACTTTTTTGGTTTCAATGATTGAAGGAATGGAAGAAAATTTTGAAATCAATTCAATGTATTAATGAAATAGCGAACGAATGTATGAATTGGGTTATTCAACACAAATCTATTTTGAAATCAAATTAAATTAAATTAATACTAAATTAATAATATTTTAAATTTCATTATTGATAGCTCCGGGCGTTTATCGTTAATAATATTATTATGTTATTAATGTTATTAACGTTTTCTATATTATGATCGAACAAAACACTCGTTTTTGCACTCAATCGTGAATTTTTGAGACGAGAAAAATGAAATTAAGTGCTGAGTAGTGAAGTCCTGACCAGATTTGTTCAGATCTTTGGCCTCTTTTTATTCAAATTCATTATTATATAACAAAAATCATTCCTAAGATATGCCATAACTGTAATCAAAGCACTAAATATAAGTTTAACCAAAAAATCATTTAATTTACAATAAGTTGAGTAAACTATTTCTCACTTATTATAAAAAAGAGTCAATTATTTTCAATTATTTAGTAATTGAATTTTTGCGATCATTTTTTATTGAAGAAACAATTTGTCGAATCGTTCACCAAATTATCGCCTTTTGATTACCAGAGCTTAGGATTGTTTGGAAACATTCAATGATTTCAATTGAAATTTGAACCAAAATTTTAGAGACTTTTTTCATTCAATTAAACAATTTTCAAACACTTGAAACTATATTGTGTTCAAAAGTCTCTGATAACTGTCCTGAATAGAAGCTAGGATATATAACCTAGGATGTATATTATTGATTGATGATTATGTATGCATGTATAACTACTATCTTTAAAACTAGAATATTTATCAACGCTTGATCAAGTTCAATTGAAAAGTCTTATCAATCTCAAAATTATAGTATTTCTAATTATAGTCTGTAGATAAGTGAGCATGGTATTTCAATTTAATCAAACAAAGGTTAAAAATATCACAAATTTTGAATTTTGAAAAGATAATCGTCAGATAAGTTGAGTCTCAATTGTTTTAAAATATTTTCTTTCTATTTCTGTAAATTTTGATATAAATTATTAATAAAAACAACTGAAAACCTGTTCCCTTTCAATGAATTTGTTACCTGATAAAATATTGACCTTGGAATAATTGTAACGTTGTGTGAAAAATAGACAATTTTTTAGTCATTTAAAAAGTAAGTCAAATATATATAAAATTAGTTCAAATCAGAGAATAATTGTCTAAAATTTGTGAGACTTTTAGACAAACTTTGAATTATTATTATTTTTATAAAAATATATAACAAAATGTTTGCGAATATAAGTTATGTATATTTTTCCACAATTATTATCTTCTCATTATTATTATTCACCGAATGAACTTTTCACGCATCAGTTTATAGCCCCTCCCTCTCCCCCAACACAATTGATTTCGAAACAATAGGACCTCAAAGAATTTGTCACATTTTGTCTGAAAAATTTAGTTCATTTACATTGATATCAATTATCTTTTATTAATTGAAATTCATATGTCTTTCAATAATTAAAAATTAATTATTGTGTGAAATAACTGAAACTTTGAGACAAAGGGCACTCTTTCTCTGCGAGTAAACAGTTAATTATCTGGTTATCTAGGTGGTACCAATTTCCATATGAAATTGGGTTTGATAACATCAATGCTCAAGGCCATTCTTGGGTAAGAATAGCAAAATATATTCATTGAATTCTTATATTATTTAGAATTGCAAATTTGGTAACAATTGTTTTAAACAATTATTCGAGCAAGGATAAATAGTTATATATTTTGCAATTTAATCGACGACTTCTTCAAATAAATGTATGAATAACTGTATATTCAATGTTATCGTATCTCTTGTTATCAGACATTCAATTGAATTGATTTGAAGTTTAAATAATAATAGTTTCCAATAATATTTTATTTATCTCATAATTGTCACAAAATTTCCTCATAAAAGACAAACAGAGAAAGTCTTAACTATTAATTTAAAACAAATATAGAAAAATTAAAAACCATCTTGGTATATTATATTTGAATTAAGTCGAGATATTATAGTTTGTTTGCAACTTCTATAAGTTCTCTCTCTCTCTCTCTCTCTCTCTCTCTCTCTCTCTCTCTCTCTCTCTCTCTCTCTCTGATAAATTGTTTGAATTAAATGAAGTAATGAATGCAATCAATATATGGTGAGTGCAATGAGTTTGATGTCAAACTTTGATATCTACTTTTCATTTAATAAATAATGTGAGTATTAATTTGAAAAAAAAACACAATTATCAGCAAGTTAATATAATTATCAAACTAATAAACTTTTTAAGAAATGAATTAAAGCAAAAATAATTTTTAAAATCTGAAATTTTAAAATAACAGATTCTGTCAATTTTCAAGTGTCAGTCAATTTGAACGACAATTTTTCATTCAACACAAGTTTAATACAGTTTTGTTCGAACTTTTTTTTTATATTAATTTTTAGTAAAACATCTCATTTTTTAAAGTAAATAAATTTATAAAATAAAGAAATACCTGTTATTCGTGGCTTTTGATGTTTAGATGGAATTATGGCATCACTTTTCAAATCAAACAAATTTTAAGAAAATGACAATAATTTTGTTAAATATAGAAATAGAGAATTCATGAAATGAAACAATTTTTGGTTCTTATATTGAGTTACGAAAAGAACTGAAGAAATATTGAAAAGATATGAGAAGTGAACACAAGTTTGAAAACTCGTTCTTTTGAAGACTTGACTCAATTTAGTTGTAGTTTTGAGAGTCGTTTTGAGACACCAAAACATTTTCGAGTTATAGTTCGTTTCACTCGAGAGATGTGGTGAGGTCTGTGCCCACTCAACCACTAAGTGAATCCAAGAAGCCTTTCGATGTCATATATTTGGCTATAATTTCGTCTTTTAGGGTACAAAAACTTGTCGACTAATTATGGTTCTCGAACTCAGAGCTCACATTACTATTTCGGAAATACTTCACATCAAATGTCAAATTTTCTCAGAATTCTCTCATTTTTTAAATATTAGTTCAAATATTTTAAACAAATAGAAGTTTCAGTCAATTGGAATCACACAACAAATTGGTGACGACTTTTGTTGACAAGTCTTCAAAAAATTTGATTAATATTTGAAAATATAATATGTGTTGACTTCGACTTAAAGGCAGAATAAAGTACTTCCGATATTGTGTTAAGTCATTGAATTGAAGCTATACCTTGATATACCTTGATATACCTTGATATACCTTGATATACCTTGATATACCTTGATATACCTTGATATACCTTGATTATCGCTTATATCAATAGCATAATACAAATGACAATACAAAGGTCTAAATAAAATGATCTACTTGAAAAGTTACTTTGAATGGTCAAATAAATATAAAATTTTAAAATCTAGCTAGCTATAATAGTTTGTTAATATTTTTTTCAAAGGAAAAATTGTAGCATGCATAATTCACTATTTGCTTTGTAAAAAGATAATTTTGATTGCTCAAATAACAGATGTATAGACTTTGAGTTTATTGTCATTTTGTTTAAAAGTTACATTTTTAGTTTTTTTTAGGGTTCAACACAGCTTCTGGTTCAGGTTCTGGTTAGCCCCAAACCCCCTGGCCTGAAAAATTTAACATTATGTCTAAGGCAGACCCCCTAGAGGACGGTTTTAACATTCGAGGTATACCCCACCCCCTTGCTTGAAAAATTTCAACATTTTAGAGCTCACCATTTTACTCTCTCCTTACCCCCTAGCTTGGATGACCGTGGTGAACCCTGTTTTAAAATTAAGCAAAGCTTTTATTGAATTTTCCGGTCAGTCATTCATTTAAATGTGAATTAAAGTTATTTTTTTGTTCTGAAAAGCCAGTAATTTGTGTGCTGTGCAGCAAATGGTGTGCACTAATAATTAGTACTAATTTGAGTGACACAATACATACGAACATACGATCAAACGATCGCCCGAAGGAAGACTTGCTTTTCAACTAAAATTCTATTGAATTCACATTTATTTGAAATACTATTTTTTGCTTCACTTCCCAGAAGTAATGATGTACTCAAACATCAGACTATCGTTTCAATGAATATCAGAAAATAGTTTTTTAGATCTCAAACATAAGTTTATTCTATCGATCAGTTGATTGCAAAACAATTAATACAATAAAAGATCTAACAATTTATTCAATGAATGCCTTTATATTCACTCAAAAACATAATAAATAAAATTTCCTTCTTTTAAAAATTTTAAGCATTGATAATATAGATATTCTCTTATCGGTCCAGACTAACATTTCCTGTAATTTTACTATGCTCCTGTTGGATTTTTTTTTTCAAAAAAAATTATATGAGCTAGATGACAAATCCTATAATATTTAGCAATGAAGATTGAAGAATGAAGAATAGCAGTTTAATATTAACTTGCTTATTTTTTCTTTAACTAATTTGTTTTAACACATTATTTCAAAAACCATCATGGTTATTTCAAAAATTATTTCATGATGTAAAAAAGAATGTATTTTTCTAAAAAGTTATTTCTGGAAATTTTGAAAATTTTCCTAGTTCAATGAGAATGAATATTCATTTTCAGATGCGAAATAGCTAAAATCTCATACATATTCCTGCTCAAAGGTTCAAGTTGAATTATAATTATAATATACAATATTATTATCAAATTGAGCCAGTCAGATGTATAAATTAAGTGTACATGATGCGATAGATCATACAATTCAGATTAGCAAGCTATGAGTAACAGTTCGAAAGTCAAGTAAACTTTTATAATGAATTACTTATGGAGATTGAGTCACATTTTGTGTGAACTTATGACGAACTGGCTAATTTCTGGCTAATCTGAAATGCTAGCGATAGATGGTTTGACCTCGAATTTAAAAATCTATAAGAATGAGAATGGATTTCCAAAGTTGTATTTTCACCGTTACTTCAACAGTTCACTACTTCAGAATACAGAATATTTTTTGATCAAGCATGCACCATCCACCAGGTATTCAATAGGTCTAAACACCCAGAATAATATGTAATCAAAAATTAAAAGGTTCCAAGATTAAAAACTAACTATTTTTGATAACATTTTCTCAAAAAGTGTTAAGATTTATATTATTTCTTAAGCAACAAAAATGTGGACCCATTAGAGAATTGGTATATAATATTGATTAAAAAGTTTTAAAATTGGTTTAATTAGTAGAAACCAAAATATATATTTCAGTTTCTCAAAGTTGAAAATTAAGCAAAATACTTTTAGTGCCTTACCTTAGGATCAAGACTTAATGTTTGTTTAAAAGTTGCTTTTTTAGTTTAAAAAAAATTATTCAAACCTATGGTTTGTGAACATTGAAGCTCTATTAGCTCATTGAACATTTGTACCTTGTTTGTACCTTGGTTATAAAAGAAGTAAAGTTTAGAACAAATTCTAATAGATTTGTGAATCAATCGATAGACGGAGCCCTCAATTGTTTTGATTGAACACACGTTTGATGTCAACAATATTTTGACGAAAAGTCATATTTAGTTTCAATTAATTTAAAGTTCTGTTAATAATAGACATGACTTCATGTGAATCAACAAAACCGACTCAAATGAATGAATGTCTTAAACCAATTGGTTTTATGCGATCCGTTTTCAATAAAAAGAACGGAACTCCTCGACAATCATCGATATGTCCTCGAAGTAAAGGATTCATTGAAATCGAAAAAAGTATATTTAATAATCCGAATCATTCTCTTCTCGGAATACAACAGTTCTCTCATATTTGGTCAGAACTTTTACTTTACTAATTGTCCACAATTTCTGACGCATTCAACTATCAAAACATAATTTAACCATGCTAATTTAATCTATTACATTTTATTTTGAAGTCACAGAAGTTCTACAATTTATACATATTTTTACAGTTTTTAAAGTTTTATCAAAAGATAATTGCATTTAAGAGATGCTCTCATTGTATGACTGAGCGGTTAATGTGTCAGAAATGTATGAAACGATTAATTGACTTAATTTTGGTTTTTTTAAATAGGATTTTATACTATTTTCATAAGAATACAAATAAGAGGTGTCCCTCAAAAGTACGTCCCCCGCGACTCAATGGTCAGACGTGTGGAGTGTTTGCTTCGCGATCACCCCATAGACCAAATCCAATCGGACTCTCACTCGTGAGACTCGATTCAGTTGAAGGTATTCATCGATAAATCAAATGAAATCTTTAATAAATTAAAGTTTTCATTAAAAGACGGATTACTTTATGTTTCGGGAATCGATATATTGGACGGAACGCCAATCGTTGACATTAAGCCTTATATAGAAAAATATGATTTCCCCGATTCGTCCCAATTATCCATTGATAACAATTGTGAGGAATCCGACACAATGTCCCATACAAACCAAGAAATGAAATCTTCGGATAATGATTGGAAAGAAACGATTCCACCGAATGGTTGGGTCGATGGAAGTGTTGTCTCTGATGTTTGCGTTGAATTCACGCCAAAGAGTTTGGAACAATTGAAAAGTTTCCATAAATTGGACGAAACTAATGAATGCAATCACTGTTTAAAACACTTAAAAGGATTTGAAGACTCAAAGGAAGCCATAACCAGTCTATTGAAAGCCGATCCCCGATCTGTTTATAGAAGAACCAAATGTGTGGACCGTTTGTATTACTTCACAATAGACTCACTTCATATCACGAGTTGGTTCGATATCGAGACAAATATCGTGGAAGTCATTAAAATAAAGCCATTCATTAATCAAATAAATTAATTATATTTCGAGAAATTGTTTTTATTGTGATTTCCATATAAACAGTGAAATACCAAATATTATAGATTTGCTGAACATATCTATTAAACAATTATATAAAATGTTGTTTTCGAAGCATTCAATCAATAAATTACTTTTCACTGAAGTTTTTGTCGAATCATTGGAATTGTTTTTGAGTCAAACATTTGGGTTTGAAATCAATTTTTTTTAATACATTTCAATATTATTTGACATTCAATTTAAACTACAAATGTTTTAAATAATAGTAATACCGAACCCTTTCCCACAAATCCGTTGAAATCTAATGACAATTAATTATCAAATGATTGAATAATTTTCTAATAAAATTGTTTTGAAATAAATATTCGATGAATTAATTTTGATTGAAGTTTCAAAAATCAAACAAAAATATATTAAACATTTTCGACAATAATTCTATTGATTAGTTTTAAACGAAATTCATTTTTTCATCGATTTTTTGTACAGAAATTGAGGGAAAAGTCGAAAACTGAATAATAATATATTTTTCATTAGAATTAATCAAAATATAAAATAAGTTGAATTCAATCAAGTCTTCCAATTGATGGATCCCTGCGGTAGAGAACGGGATGGTATCATATCTAATAAGTACTGGCGATGGATGTCACTCGAGTTGACTCCCGATTTGCCGAGCATTCCATAAGAGTAGGCCTGTGCCGCCAAAAGGGGTGCGAACGGCAACATATGTGCCGGTTGGGGCTGAGGCAGACTCTGTGCCAATTGATGTAACTGTTGAGCCTGTGCTGCAAAGAGGGACTGATGAGCCGCAGACAGTTTGGGCATCTGCTGTAAAAGAGCCGCAGAGCTGGCCACAGCTGCCGCCGCAGCCGCGGCATTAGCAGCAGAACCACTGAGTCTCGGCATTGAAGAGTGAGCGGGCGGTGCCTGTGGTAGTAGTGACTGACTCGATGTCACTGATGATGAACTCCCAACTGATTGATGCGCTCCGTTATAATTTGTGTTTTGAGTTGGAGGAGACATTGCAGGCAATGGAGGACTAGTGGCTCCCGAAGCGATCCTTTGTTCGATTTCCTGCTCCTGTTGTAAGGCTTTGACGAAAGCAGTCTTCAGTCGATTTGTGTGCTCAGCCTTAAGGGCTTTCTTTATATTAGACGTCACACAAGTCTCACAAATAACTGCCGGTCTGTCGCGGTTGGGGTCAATCCTGTCCTGCCATTTCCAAACAGGAGTGAAGTCAGTACCGCACTGAACACATTCAAACGGGTCGGGAGGGGGTCTATTTTGATTAGGACTGTCTGTTAAGAAGTCAACCACTGTTTCCAATCCGAGATAATAAACAAATTCCTGGTTATTAGCGTTGGGTATGAAATGCATTTCCGGCGGCGGAGGTTTAGGGGGAGGGATCTGCAACAAAGTCTTCTCCAATTGCTTTCGTAGCGCTAACTTCGCGGCCGCCTGTCTTTGAGCCGGTGTTTGAGTTGCTTCTACACTGTTAGGACCGGGCGATCCGTTGGCGCCAAGACTTAGCTATTGGTTAATAAATCGTAAAATAAATTGCAATTAAAATAATACAAAAGACTAACCGATTGGTGAGAATTCAAGAGTGAGTTATTGGAATTGGTCTGTCCTCTGATATCTTGCAGAGGATAACCGAGAACTACATTCGGAGGTGTAGTCACTGGCGTTCGATTCATTGAACTCAAAGGACCGGGTCTTAGAGAACCCGAATGAGCGGCACTCGGCATATGATTTGAACCATTGCTTCTCTGACCTAAACCTAAAGGAGGCGGACCCAGAGCTGGACCGTGATTATGAGCATGACTTTGATTGCGACTCATCGGAGGATTGAGGACAGCATTGCTTTTAATGTTATGATTAGTTGGACGGTTGTGTCCAATAGATATATTCGGTGCCGGCATTTGAGGATTGTGTGAACCGTTACGCGAAGAGACGTTATTTGTCATCGGTTTGACTGAATGGTTGGCTGAATGGTTGGTCGAATGGTTGGCCGAATGATTATTTGTGGACTGATTATTATGATTAGTCGGTTGAGCCAAAGGAGTGGTCACAATGTTTTCTTTCATGAGTTGTGATTGCCTTAACTTTTTGAGTAAAACTAATTTCATTTCTTCGTTTCTCAACTCTTGTTTCAAACGACGCATTTTCCTCTGTCTTCGTCTAAACTCTTCGCCATTCATTTCTTTAAATTGTGGTAACGGAACAATCTCTTCCGGCTCTTCATCTTCGGCTTCATCAGAATTTGGATCATTTATCTTAGAATCTGAATCACCATTTATATGATTGTCACTCTTCTTCTCCTCCGAAGTAACTTCTTCTGAGTCCACCATTTGAATGTCTGAAGTGATTTCTTCAGCTTTTTGTTCGTTTGATATTTGTTTTTCTTTGCCATTTGTTTCAACCGAAGAATTCTTTGATAAGTCGAGAGTCAATTCCATGGGCTGTTCATCAGAATTGTCGGCAATGGGAACGACATCCGATTTGAGGCTCGACTCGACATTAGATTCGGGTTCAACGGAAGGGCTCTCAACGCTCTTCTTCTTAACACTTAAATCAATAGTATTGATATCAGAGGTGTCCATCATTTGATCGCTCTTTTCTTCAGTGTTTTCATCACTTTTCTCATTATTATTATCATTAGTATTGTCTTCGCTCTCATTCTTATCCCTAATTTTAATTAAATTAAATAACAATTGGATCAAAATAATTGATAAATAAAGACAATCAGTTTATATATCAATAAAATGTAAAAATCAATTAAAAGGCAAAAACATACGGTTTTAGAGAGAGATCTTTCGGTATCTCTTCGCCAAACATTTTTTGTGGTCAATAATTAATATAAATATTAGGAAATAAGTGAGAAATGAGTCAATTTGTGCGTCACTTCATTAGTCGGTCAATAAGTGATCGGTCAGTCATTCACTTAATTTGATATCAATTTAAACTTTTGTCACTCAAAACACGCATTTCATCAACAAATTAATGATTAAATTTACTTTTTATAAGAATTTATTTAAAATAAAGTAATTTAAATGTAAATGACATCAATTAAAATCAATTTCAACAGAATTGAGACAAAGATGTGTTTTATTAAATGTATTGTCGACTAAAGATTTGTCGTCAAATCATTTAACGTTTGATTGGATTGAGTGTAGAGTCAGAGACAGTGAGAGAGAGTCTCACTTGAAGTTCATTCAATGGACGCCATCTTCTATGAACTGACTGTTGAGTGAATCGCTTTAATCTTTAATGAGTTGACTTAAGGGCAGTCCTAAGCCCTGACACGGCTTATAGTTTTTAACAAATTAATGATTATCTTTTCCCAATATATACCAATACCAGCCCTCTATTGTGTCACACCATTGCAGTCATCCCTACTTTCAACACTTTTTGCCGCTAATTTTGAATCAATTGTTTCATATTTAGAACTATTGATTCATCAATAGTTTGATCATTAGTTTGATCTTGGCAATATTATATTATTCTGTCATATCGATGATAGAATCCATAAGAATCATACAAAAAAAAGTTAATTTATGTTGTGATCAGTGATCATGGTCAAAAACTAGTCAAACCATCTTTTATTCTAAGCTCTTAATTATTGTTAATTTTAATGACCGGCACTTTTTGGGCGAACATTGTGTTAATACTGTAATCTATGATCACAACTAATTACCATTAATTTAATTGTATTATAACTTTCATATATAGAGGTAAAGGTATGGGTAAGGCTTCAAATGACAATTATTACCATTTGATGACTGAACCAAAAATCATTTAAAGAGAGGAAAAGTTTATAAACTTTTGATGAATGCGTCAAAAGATATTCAAAACAAAATCAAAACTTCAGTTTTCGTTCAAAAAATTTAATGTTAAGAAAACAAAATAATTGTTATTTTTTGCAATAAATACAGAAAATGAAAAACAAAACAAAAGAAATCAATAAATATTGGAATTGTTTTCTGACCAGACATAGGATTGTGGCTAAAGTTAACCATTCATTAAATTAATTGTTAAGTCAACAAATAACTCATCTCTTGATTAAGGACGGGATAGAATGGCAGCGCTCTTCTCATATAACTGTATCACAAAAATAATTTGTTTGATAAACACTTCTATCAAATATTATATCATAACTTTGAACTCAACTTTTGTTTGAATATCGAAAAGTTGTGTTAATTTCAATCAATATTTTGTTCGATATCTCGAATCCCTTTCCATTAAAACCTTTCTTTTTATTCTCAATTTTAAAGACAAATAAGACTTGAATTTCAGAGAAATATTTGTCAAACAAATTATTGAAATCAGTTCTGATGAGAGCTATAGAAAGAGCCGACAATTAAATTAATATTGCATTAAATTATAATCAAATTAAGAGACTGTCCATCAATAAGAGATGTGCTGTTCTTTAACTCAAAACTATTGTAATATTGAGTAAAATAATAGACAAATAATACAAACATTAATTGTCATTAAAATAGAGAACAATTTGTTAATTAATTACAATTTGTTGGCTAAGAATTCCTGACTTAAAAACAGGAGAATTCAAAAGTAATTTTGTTTGAAATCATATGAAATCATAAGTTATTTAATTTAATGGGAAACTAATTAACTATAAATTACATAAAGAGTGAGAGAAAAATATATAGTTTTTGCGACACTTTTAGCTGAAACTCATTTTTAGTCGACTTTAACGACACTATATATCTTCCGTACGAACCAAAAACAGGCAAAGAAGCCAACGGTTCCCGTGAGTAAGAAGAATAGGAATACCATAATTAGGGTATAACCGAAGTAAAGAAGTGTAGATATGGTGCCCGTTATCGTCAGTTTTGTCATAAAGTAATGAACGCAATACACAAACAGATAAAATGAAGTGAAACCACTCGTCAGGAATGAACGCCACCTAAAAATCAATTGATTAGATCTCTGTTTTATGGCATTTGATATGAATGAATGCTTACCACCAGTGATAGTCTTCAGCGCACAGATGAAAATAGCAGAGAAGAACTGTAGTCTCACTACAAGTGATGACTAATATAGTGAAGACCAGAAACAAAAAGCCAAACATATAATACATTTGATTGGACCAAATGCTGTTCAAAATGAAGAACAATTGTATGAAAATACAGCCAAACGGCAAAATGCCTCCCATTATGATTCCCGGCAGCGGTTGAGTGTAAACTGACTGCTCTGGGATTTGGCGCGGAATCTGATTAGTCCGCACCGGGTGTTCGATCGTTCGCTTCTTGAAGCCGAAGTACGCGCCCACGAATGTCAGGGGAAGTGATACTCCCAACCAGAGCGCCACTAATGCTATCAAAGTTGTGAAGGGAATGGCAGCTGAACTGCCCTTTGCCCACAACAACAGATTCATTACAAAGAAGAGGGAAAACACAACTCCCGGACAGAAGAGCGAAGTTAAGAGAACATTGAGTTTCCATTTATAACCACCGAATGCTTTGTAGATTCGGGCCGACACATATCCAGCGGGTGTTCCCAAACAAACAAATAAGACGAGAGCACAGGTCATAAGAGCCCCGCGATTTGCAGGCGATAAGAATCCCAAACACGCGAAGAAAAGAGTGATGACAGTCATACACAACACTTGAACACCACTTCCCAGATATACAGACAATAGCATTGAACGTTGAGGGGGACGGAAGACGTCTCCGTGGACTAACTTCCATCCAAACTCTTCCTGAGCGTCGTCTTCGTTATCGATCTGATTATAGCGAGCGATGTCTTTATGAAGAGTTCTCAACAAAATCATTGCTACCATTCCTGTCAGGAATAATACGATAACCAAAGAGTTGAGGATTGAGAACCACTGGATGTTTGTGTGAGGCATCGATTCCAAGATGTAATCCCAACGCGAAGACCACTTAATAGTGTTGTCGCGCGCGAAGTAAATCGAATACGAATAGTAAATATCGAATTTGTCTTTTTTGGTCAGTTTTCCGGCGATTTCCATCGGAGGTAAACCAGTAAAGCATTGACTCGCCTGAAGACTGGGTTTACTTTTATGGTTAATAGAACGGGGAACCACTTTGACTGCAATAATACGGCCGCCCTTTTCACCGAAGCCAACGCCCCATGCCTCGTTCTCTCCACTGTGGTATGTGATGGTTATGTCCACGTGATTGAACAGATAGAAAGTATCTTGCTTATTGTAGAGCACATTCATAACACAGGCATCTTTGGCCGTTCCCTGACTGTCCACATAACAACCCATTGGGAAACCAACGGAACAATATTGTTGGTCGCCTTCGACGGGATAACACCACGTGACCGGCATATTGTCCACAATCCAGTGGTGCTGATAGTTCTTAAGCATACCTTTCATTAGACCATTGAGTCGCTCGACATCTGATTTACTGCTCATATCATAACTCTTTTTGCAAAGAGGTTTACATTCTTCTGGCCTTAAGAACGATATGTTGTACGGCGAGGAACGGATGCGCTCTCCGAACACCACTTGACCCAAATTCTCGACCGGAGAGTCTGAGTCATCGTCGGTCTGACAGAAGTCAAAGTGGGAGTACTCGTAAGGGATGACAGACTCTTCAGAGTCCAATCGGTTCACATATAACTTGACATTTGATTTACACGTTTCGGTAGTCTTTTCGTCTTCACAGAAGTTGACCGGAGCCAATCCCGGCAAATAAAAACCGTTGGCCGACACCACCATTAATGACAACAACACTATAAGACAAGAGCGCCGCCGATCACTAAACCAATTGTTTTTACTCATATTTGAAGACATTTTGAATTTGTTTAACACAAGTCTTGTTTATATATCGATTGTTTTGATATTTAAATTAAATGACAATTTGAGTCAATTTAAACTTCAAATCTATTCGATGTTTATTTCAAACATTTATTTATTTAATATTAAAAAATCGTAAAATCAATGTTTAAATGAGAAAACAGTAATCAATGAATTGATTCCAACTCACAAATAGTCTGTTTGTCTGACTCTGCGTTCAATTCATATCACAAATACAGTTAAATCTGTTTATAAGTTCGCATTTCATACAATTGAGTCAATACTACACTCAACGCATTCAGATGTCTCTCATTTTGAGTCATTCCTCAAAAATAAAACTTGCATTTATTTTGCCAAGGTAACTTTTTTTCTTTTAAATTTTAATTAAATCTATATTTAAGCGAAAGATAATACAAAATAAGTTATTTAAACTCTTTTTAATTATTAATGGAGAAAATAATGAGACATAAATTGAAGATAATATTATTGGTTTAAATAAAATGTCAAGTTTGAGCAAGGCAAACTACTATGATGAGCCAGAAAAGTTTTTCATAATTGACAGTGAGAAAGGTAATTTTTGTTAGCTTGGCAGTTTTGTGACCAACATTTCTTCAACAAATATCAAAAATAGCCGTCGATATGACTAAAAGATTGTATACTTGATATTATTTGATCCAATGTTTAACGAATATTTCCAATGAAATGATCTCCAAATGAGTCGGATTTGACTTTAATTTAATGAAAATTTTTAATTCATAAAATTTATTTCAAATAAACTATAATTTGAAAGATATATAGATTTATAACTTTTGTCAAACAATATTAAAAACAAAACAATAAATAAAATCATTTTGTTTTTTGAGGAAAACTTTTCAACTAATTTTGCAATCGGGCGGAGAGAACCTTAAAAGAGTGTCCAAAACAATTCTGGCCATATATGCAGAGGTCTCGCTCTTAGGCTCACAATAGAAGGCTTCGATTCCAACCATTTCTTGTCTATCAATCTTATAGCGATTAACAGCGCCTGAGATTAACTGAAATTAAAACAAATGTTTGAATGAATGGCAAACACTTAAAGGAGAGACTAATTGTGTAATACTTTATCCAAATCGACGGCATTCATGTCTTGAAATATGAGTTCCGGATTGCGTTCCAAAATCACGTGAATTATCATTAAAAGCTGAGAACACAAAACAATTCAATTTATGATTTGAATAACAATTAATAATAAGTGAGAGTAAACTGACTTCGATGACAATCTGTCGATATTCAGGAGCGGATATGTGCGACAAAAAGTTTTCAACTTTTGTAAGGAAATTGAGTTCGTGCTGAGTCATCGACGTTATCGTAGGACCGGAGGCCAAGTGTTGTCCGGCAACATATAGACCGGCGGGAGTTCGGCCTAAAATTTCCCAAACCTTATCATAAAATTTTTGAGGCGATCGACACAACGATCCTTCTATTAGTCGCCGTTCTCTCGGCTCAAGATTAGTATCGGTCAACACTTTGTAGAGAAGACGCCTGACCTGACTCGGAGCCAATGACTCCAATTTTAAACGCCTCTCATCTTTAAAACTTAAGTAGTATTTCATGGCCTCAACAAAAGAGCCGACTCTTATTTTAACGATTCCCTCAAACAAGTGAGGAGTCGTCGAAATAAGTCGTCCCACATATAGAATGATCTCTTGTTGGAGGACTGCGTCGTACGGTTCAGTAATTACTTCATAAAGCATTTGATGTATTTCTTTGGGAGTGCGCGGGTGGTCTATCGCCACTTCTTTCTGCTGAAAAGTACCGACCGTTATCTGTCTACCGCTGACCAGAATAGATGTTATGTACGGCGATATCGAATCGACCAGTTTTTGTAAAATAGATGCACAATATCTGACAACAGCCCAGTGTCTGAGTGCACCGGCCTGTCGGGCCAACCGTTCCAATCGTTCTTTGACTGTCATATCTTCGGGAAGTTTAAAGTCCGGTCCCTCGCGAGCCAACAGAATACCCAATAACTGGCTCTGAGCGTAGAGTGTGTCACAAGACTTCAAAGCATCAATAATGTCTGGCCAAGTGGGGCGGTGCTCGAA
The DNA here is from genome assembly GCA_034699945.1 of Chamobates pusillus. Classification (NCBI taxonomy): domain Eukaryota; kingdom Metazoa; phylum Arthropoda; class Arachnida; order Sarcoptiformes; family Chamobatidae; genus Chamobates; species Chamobates pusillus. The sequence continues at coordinate 26,670 of JAQGCQ010000001.1, forward strand.
TGTCTTGCGGAAGTCTATAGTCATGGGCTCGTTATATACCATAGCTTTAGGGATATCAGTCAGTGATTGGTATCCCATTCCGATGGTGTGCTCCAATTGACGAAAAGTTTCAAACTTTGGAAGTGCTTCCGATGGCAATAAGTGGAGGAAATCCAAGTGTTCGAAACACGAAGAACTGATCAGATTCTGAAGGCGACCCGTTTTTATTTTAAGCCCTGACTGGAGGTAACCCTTTTTGAACTCAACCAATAAGTCGAGCATTTCTTTGAAGTTAACGTCTCGTAAGTGTTCTTCTCTGATAAGAATACAAACAGTGGGCCGACCGGACATTCGCCAGTATTTGCCCACAAAATGCAATTCATTTTTAATATCGTCGATGAGAAGAGCCATATCGTAGGACAGATAGAAGTCCGACACTTCGAATATCAATGGATAACAGAGAACCGTTTGGCCACAAATTCGATAGAGTTTACTCGTACCCAATGCACCGATAGGTCGGGCGGGTCTACCCTTTAAACCTAATTTACGATTAATACCCAAAAGTTCATAAATTTTGACCAATTGGGAGGGCGGCCATATCTGGACGGGTTCCACCTCCAGAGGGGTTTGGGTTTGTATACCATATGTGGCCTAAACTCAAATCAATGGTTTTAAACAAGAAATCGAAGAAATGATTGAAATAATGAAAGGAGTGTTTCATACCATCATTGCCTGCAAACGCATCGACTCTGCAATGAGAACGACCTGTACTACCAAATCACTGGCTGTTCCCTAACAAACATAACTTATTATACATTTAAATGCAAACAATTAATGATTTAAATCAATGATAACAACAATTAAGGAAATACTCACGAATTTGAGTCCCTTTTTAATCCATTTTTTGAAATAAATATCAAAGAAATACACAACAAATTAGCGATTCATCGAATATGAAGGAAAGCAAAACAGAGAATCCCTTTCCAATCACTACAAATCAATGACTAGTATTTACCTGGAAAACAGAGTAACGGCCAGATTTGGTGGAGCGGTCATAGCTCGGCATATAACGTCTAATTGGATCTAGTTCGTTTGATTGCAATAAGCCTTCAGAAAGGAGTTGAGTGATAGTAAGCACTGCCTGTCCCATCAGGTAAAGAACTGAGCCATCACTTCCCTCTTGGCTCGCAATTCTAGGAGTAGATCCGGGGTCCGACTTCTCTGCATCAATATATTCGGGCGGAACCTAAATCTCATTCATTTTATTCAATGAATTCAAGTTTTGTTCGTTTAATACGTAATAATATTTTGGTATCAAATAGTCTCCAGTCGTTACGTCTCGTCGAAGAAGTTTATCGAATAAAAATTGTTGGTATTCTTTTGACTGCTCCTCATTGCTCTTAAAAATGGCATCGATTATGAAGAAGCAGCAAAAGACAGGCCAATCACACTCTATATTCTCGAATTGCTTCGTCTCTGAGTTTCGCAGCAAATAATCTGAAATTCATTTCAAATAAATGTTTGATTCAATCAATTGTTTGGTTTTAACCTCTCTTCTCGAGAACAGTTCCATAACCATCTCTAATATATCTCTTGAATCCATACGGAGTTCTCAAACGATTAATTATTTTGTCTTTTGTGGAGGAATAGAGATGTGGGTCATGTGTGGCAAAACAGGGCCAACTGATTGTCGGCAATAAACCTATTAATTAAGCCATAAATTAGTAAATAAGTCAATCCATTAAAACAATTAGTCATTACTGGTGTCGGTGTTCTTCGAACTCGACTCTCGCGGAAGAAGGGTTTCAAAAATACTTCGATTTCTTGAATGTGCGTCGATATCAACATAGATGACACTCCAAGATGCACCCTTTTCGCCAAATAAGTTGCACCCATTAATAGCCTCGAGGGCAGATTTGGCCATTCCTATCGATGACGCATTGATCTCAGGGGTACCCGTGTTATATTTGCTACCCCTCTCCCACATTCCATAATCGGGTGTTCGATACGCTCTCTCCACATAATAGACGAGATTTTGAACAAATTGAACCTCGTCCATCGTGTAGATGATCTGGAGTCCTGATGTAATCATTTGAACAAGGAACAACAGGTAGAGACTGACCACATCTATCTGTAAGTGGCCGTACATTTCGTCGTTCAAAGAGAGACCGGTATTTAAATTGACTTTTGAGTGGAGCGCATGTTTAGGGCTCTGATTGGTCTTAAAGGGTTCCACTTTATCCTTGGATTGTCTCATCCATACGAAGAGTATTCCTCGCATACCCTTAACAGCGCTCTGACCCAACTCATGACCTTTGCCTCTGTCGTCGTCTATTCTTTTAGAGTAGGCCTGGAATAGGGCCCAAATGGCACAACATATATAAATGGAATCTCTTATATGGGCTTCTCTGGTATCGCACGAAACACTTGGGAACAGACCAGTGGTCGGACTCTGATATCGAAGTAATTGACGCTTCACTGCAAACAAATTATTGCCTTATTTTCACTTCAATATCACAATAATACAAACCCTGTCCATAGAACTGATCCAATCGTTTGATGTTTTGGATATTTTCATTGTCGGCGTTTTTTTTGAGCGCTTCCGCCAATTCGTTGTCAAAAGAAGTACTGATTTTAGGCTTTGCATACATTTTAATGAATTTTTAATTAAAACTTCAAATAAAAACAAAAATAAAAGATTCCATTCTTTAGATTTATTTTTAGTCTCTCAGACATCAAATCATTTGTATAGAAGTTGGGCTCAAATCAGAGAAATCTCATATTATTTATAAATAGTATTATCTTCTTATGAATTGATAAAAGAGATAGAAGAGAGACCTCAAGAGATACCATGGTCAATTCTTTATCAAAATCATATGTTGTGTTTGAGGACAGATTAAAGTTATTCCAAAAAACTTGTGTTCCTTTGAATTGAAGAGTAAATTACGTTTACTTTACTATTTGACTCAAATCTGAGAAAGTGAGCTTGATTATTTCATTTGAATAATAAGTTAATTATTTTTTTATAATTTCGTAAAGTATTCTGATTTTCTTAAACATCAATATATTTTGCTTCAAATATATCGTTAAAAATATCTTTTAATTATAAAATAAACAATTTTATAATCTTAAAATGAACTTGTTCGAACACCAAAATTCAAATCCACAATTTCTTCTATTTTCATTTCATATTTTAAAAGTAGCTTGTTCAATTATATAATAATAACCTTGTGCATTTCTTTAGATTTGAGTTTGGCAAAACTACAAGTTAATATTTGTTGATCAAGGACGTGCAAATAGATTGAGATACTTTTTTAATTAATTGATCACCTTGTTAATGTTAACGTGGCTCTCATTGTGGTAACAAATAATCAAATCATTTGAGTTCAAAATTAAATGATTAATAATTTATTGAATTAATTAAATAATTGGTTAAACAAATGATTGTTATATAAGAGTTGTTTAAAGGAATTAAATATAAATTAGTTTTGAAGTGATTTAAAGATATTAAACATAAATGAGTGAACTCGAGAGTCGGTCAGCAAAGGGTTGAACTAAAGTCGAAGTCGCAAAATAGAAGGTCAGACCAAAAGCTATAGATATGGGAAGCGCTGGCAATGCTTTTCGAAATATGGCTAACAATAAGAGTGTGAGACAAAGACCAATAAGTATAGCCACAAAACAGGCCAGAGTTGTGTTCCAATCGCCATAAGAAGAGGCTTTCCCCACCAAAACGCTATAGAATATGAAGTCCCCTAACCCTAGTTTTACGCCCCTCTCCTCTTCCATTATATCGGATGTAAGCACTTGAGTAGAGGATTGGTTTCCGTTGCGTTCGACTGTTGGTGCTCTCGAATCAGAGAACGCCACCTCTGGAACCTCTGTCTCTCGCGGCTGATTGTCTACTTCATTGTCTGTGTGGTCGTCGTGAGTGGTGGCCCCCACATAGTATGCAACGGCTGAAGAGTAAATGAGTGCTGGAAATATTGTTTCATTCCTCTCCTGAGCCGTTTCCACTAATATCCTGAGCGGACCGTTGGGACAAAGAACGGCAATCAGATCCCATACAGAGATGACTCCGAGCACAACCCAAGTCGTCCAATCGGGTAAGAATTTGATAAAAACCAATGCCATCAGCGCTGAAATAAAGATAAGGTATGTCTGTTGGAGAAGAAGCGGTCCCTTCCAGTGAATGCAAATCATTCCGACGACTCCGAAGTTCCACATAAAGAGAGCGACTGTTATGTAATCCATAGGAATATTGTAGGCTCTCATCACTTCTCCAAAAAAGATATACATAAAGAGGAATAATAACATTAACGACGAGATAATAAGCCACGAATGGATGACTCGATAGCACCGCAACTTATATAACACAATGAGAACGACTGTCATCACAACGATTACAGCCATCAAAATGAAAGCGTTTGCGAATGACTGCCACACTTTGGTTGTGGTGTCGACGTTCTGATCAGTGAATGGCGTGTAAACCATATATACGTTTGTCGACGAGTAGAACGATATCGAGTTAATGATCGCCACAACACATAACATACACAAACTGACCGGAATAAACAACTTTATCACGTGTTTGGCCCCATATTTCAGTTCTTCCTCTTCGATATCGTCGTCAGGATTGGGAGTATTACAAAGGGATGACCTCTGAGAGGTGTTGTCGTAATTCTCTTCATTTTGAACCAAACGTTGAGGACTTTGACCAGACATTGACGTAAACTCTGAATCAGCGACCCGTCGATTGACGGCCGAATGCGCGCCATTTCGGGAATGTTTGCCTCGACTCTGTCCGCGAACGCCAACAGTTTCATCTCCAAAGTCCTCTCTAACGGGAATGTGTGACATCTCTACCGTCTGAACCTTTTGGTCATTCAAATCATATAACGATTACATCTTTGGACACAATATAGACATCTAATCATCATTTTTAAGGTGTGTTTCATTAAGAACTCCCCTTTACTTTACTAACAAAATCGGGGCTCAAATTAAGTGACTTCACTGACAACCCTTTGGACAACCATTACATAAAGACATTCTTACAAATTATATGCCATTAATAGATATATTCAACTAATTGTAATTGAAATTCGATAAACCGGGTCATATTCAAACAATTATTATTTAGTCATTTGTTCTCAAAATGGGTTTAATAAGAATTAAAGCAAAAATTTAATTAAAATGTAATTCAATAAATAAAAAGCGATTAAATTACCAGTTCTTCCATACATACAATTAATTAACTTTTAATTAATTGAATGAAATCATTGAAAATCTGATTCAATTGACACTCGTTTTTGTAAACAATCAACAAATGAATGAATGACTCAAACATTCATAAAACACGTCATTAGATAAACAAAATTTTTGGTGCAAAAAATGTTTGAATTGAGCAAGTTCATTTTACGTTAATCACCTTGATATTTGTTCCAATTAACCATGGACACAGTAAACCGATAATATCATCCTTCTATCATTCAAAGAATTCTTAGGAAAAAAATCGACTTTTATTGTGAAATAATTGAAAATAATTTAAAAATAAGTTTTAATAAATTGAAAGAATAGAAGAAATCGAGTGATTATAAGCCGTCCTCTTGTGTTAGCTCTGAAACTAACTGTTCTTCAGTTGCGGCCGAAAACATATTATTCGATGATTTGGAGCCTAATTTCAAAGCCTTTGAAGTGCCCTAAAAACCAAATGTTTGTTAAATGAGATAATTATTTAGAAAAAGCCAATGAATATACCTTTGGTCTGACATTAGAGGCCATTGGGGTTGGGTTACGTTCGGCAACACTGGTCTCAAGTTTTAGATCATTGATTGCGTTATTGAGTGACATATTCATCGAACCACTCATTGATTTTAATCTTTCGTTTTGTTGTGTTTTTTGAAGTTTACTCAACTCTTTAGCCTTTTCTCTCATCTTTTGTTTGGCTTCCCGTTCCTGAGTCTGTCTGACGGCGACGAACACTCTTTCTTCGTGTGAATCCATTTCGATGAAAGTCCTCACTTGACTCATATTAACGCTTTCGCGATATCCTTAACAAACAAATAAATTTTGAGTCCAATCGTAAGGAAAGTATTCTTTAAGACATACCTAAAGCCACGATTTCGTCGAAAGCAAAGATCAAAGTAAAGGCATTTTCACTGATCGCCTGTTCATCAGATGAACCCTTTGTCTGAGAAGTATATTCACTGATAACTCGAACAAAGAGTCTGAACCGAAGACAACATAAATATAATTCATTTAATAATTAAATCAATAAATAATAATAAATACCTTAAAGTTTCCAAATCTTCTAAAATATTTGATGTTTTAGTAGTAATGAGAACACAATAGAGTTTATCCATCAAAGCCTGGTATACGTACCGAACCTGATATGGGTTTACATTAAATTCATTCACAAATAAAAGGGAAGACACAACCGATACAACTCTTTTGTCAACAAAAACAAAAAAAATGGAAAATTATTTTTAAAACAACCACTTCTTCGAAAATATACTAATTATTGAAGAGAACAAGAGTTGGATCGGTATATGTGTGGACACAAATTAAAGGGACAAACCGTATCGGTCTCAATGAAGGTGTGCTGTTTGTCTTTCGTTATAAGTTTTGTGAATGCCGTCAAAAGACCTGTCATTTCATTCAATTAATGATTAATTAATTCATTGATAAATATTTGGAGCAAATGATAATAAAAGGACAGAATAAGTGGTAAATGGAGTATACCTTCAATCCTCGATCGCGTCATTTCGACGAATTGTCGCGAAAGTAATATCTTTCCATTTGTTTTAGAAACGACTCCGGAGGCCAACAATACCTTAATTGTTAGGAAAGACATTAATTAACTAACAATTAATTAAATGTAATTATAAACTGACCATGATTTGATTGATTTGATTTGATCTGATTTAGAGCCACGTCAGCCAAATGATCAAATAAACAAACAAGATTATCAATATACTCCTTTAACGTTGTTTTAAACAAATCACTTTTATTTCAATTCAATATATTTATTGATATTTTGTTGATTCGCTTTATATTTAAAACAATTGAATCAATAAATTGTTAAAACTCTCAGTTTGTGTCAAAGTTTACAGTTTTAGTGACTATTAGTAATAAAAGTAGAGATGTTTCCGGTATTGAGAGTTACGTAAAGTATACTGAAGTCTAAATTAATGAACAGTTTGTCCACAGATTTGCCACAAATTCTATTTATAAGAAAACTTTTGTTAATTTCAATCAATTTCTCATTTAATAAGAATAATGACAACAATTTTTGTAGAATTCAAACAAAAAAGTTTCTATTTTTATCAAAAAATATTATCTCATCGATGACTATCGCAACAAAGTTATGATTTGACCTTGTTCAATATGTTCAATACAAAATTTTAAGACAATTCAAATTAATTTTTAATTGATTAATAAATTGAATTCATAGATTGCCTCAAAATATTTACTAATTTGGTCTAATTTATTGAGAATGTAACATGAACATGGTCATTGATCAATATTAACATAAAATTTTGATTTTCTTAAATATAATTTAAATAATAACTGAATATTATAATGACTTCGAAGTTAAATATTGGTTTTAACACTATTTGTAAAAATAGATGTAATTATATTGAGAATTTAGTTAACCAATGTGAGCAAGGATAATTTGTGTCAAAGTTATATATTAATTGAGACTAATTTAAGGCAATATTCCATTGAATTACATGAAAAAAAAGTTATTAAAAGTTTGCAATTATTTTTAAAAGTAATGAAAACTTTGTAAAGGAGTGAATGAAAAGAATATTTTGAGCGGAAAACGGATCACTTGTTTGACAAAATTCGCCAAATTATCAGTGAATCCATCTTTTGATGATGTGATCAAAAAAAGGGAGACTTTGATTAAAAGTTGAATTATTGGATAATAAAGGGTTGAGTATTGTTGTAAATGTTGGCCTCTATTATGTTCTCAATGGGTGTTTGTATGGGTGTATCCATTGGTGTGATGTGTAGTAGAGGTTTGTATTTCATAATATATTTCACATTTGAGTCTCTATTTGTGTTACTATATAGCGATTGAGTTCTTATAATTGATAGACAGAGAGAACGCCATTATTGGAGTGAATGTATATTTGTGTGTATTTTGTATTCAGAGTTGTATTGAGTTGTGTTGAGTACTGACTCGTACTGTATATAGCATTGAGAGTATGCTATGGTCTGACTCTTTGTGCTGATGAGAGAAGCGGTCAATAATTTCCTATATTGTGCTCAAACTGTTTGGTGTAGTGCTCGACGTCTGACTAACTATCGACTCGATTGACTCGATTGGCACCAAAGCAGACAACAGTGACTGAGTTGAACAGTGAGTGCGAACACGTCGTGACTGCAACGGCACTGACCATACATTAGCACACATTACCACTCAATAGACCACAACATCCCATATCTAAACGTCAGCTGAAAATAGGCGCTAATCTGAATCCAAACCACTATTACTTTTAATTTGTTTTATTTAATTGTTTTATTCGAACACAAGTTTTAATTGAATTCAACCAATAATTGATAATCACTTGAATTACAACTCAATGAATGACTCACTCCTTAAGACTATTAGTTATTTCAAATCAGTATTAATATTAACACAAATCGGCCGACAATTGTTTCCGCAAATGAATCAATGAATCGATCGCTGAAAGTAAGTCACTCTTATTTGATCCACAAATTGAGATACTTTTTGAGACAACTTTATTGGCGACCAATCCATACATTTAATGCCATTTCGGCTCTAATTATGATTTAGTCGTAAAAAACTCAAAACTCTTTCCAATTGTTTAACAAAAATAACAAAAATCTATCGAAATATTTGTTTTCAGAAAAGATAATCTTTTGATGAAATCAAATAAAATAATGAGATATTTGACCGAAAATCACCAAAAAGTTGATAAATGTTGAGATTTGATGGCTATTTTGTGACCAATTATCAAAGAGTAGTCTTGAAATTGGCTCATCTCAGTTGATGATGGGCTCAAAGAGCGATCAATTCATCAACGATTTGGTTCAGTTTTACCGCAATAAAGGACATAATAAGTGAGTTCTTAATTCCATCCATTAATTGATCCAAAAGTGATTAACAATATTTATGAAAACAGTCCACAACCGCAGCAATTCATCGCTCGAATCAATGGAAAAGTAGTTGATTTGAATCAACTCTACTCTTATGTCATCGAAAGCGGAGGAAGTTATAAAGTGACTCAACTCAACCTTTGGGATGATATCTATTGCAAACTCTTTAAGTCAGTTAAACAACAAATGTTTTGATTAACTTTTTATGACAACAATTGAATTGATTTAACAGAACATCTCTTATCGGCGCCAATATTTCCGTTGCTTTGCGTCAAATCTACGCCCGATATCTTCTGCCGTATGAAAAGGTTTTCAGCACTAACTTCAGTAATGACCTCTTGGATGACGACGAAGAGGAGAGGTATAACCACTCCAATGATATTCGATTTGATATTAATTTAAATCATTTATATTTATAGCAATTTTTCGTTCAGTTCGAGTCATAATCACAACCATTCGTTAAATTCTCAGAACTCTTCGTTTTCGATCCCATCGTTTTCATACCAATACCCGTCAAACCCTCAAAGTGTGGCCACAAGTAATGTGGATATTCGTAATCCACTGAACAAATTGATTTGTTCCCTCTTAAGTGGTTTACCCAATGAGTTGGACTTTGCATTGAAAGTGTCGACAATACTCACAAACTCGAACCGATTCGACTGGAATTCTGACCACAAATTTGTTGATTTACTTTTGGAATGTTCTAAGAATTATTGTTGTCTTTGTCACCAACAAAATGATTCGGTTCTCCACGAACTCGATGTCGACAATTGTCTCCTATTTACCGACGAAGAAAAAAATGTGTGTAATTGTTATAAAAAGTTTTGGTATCAGTGCTGCTCTTCTGATGAACAAATGCTTGAAGTGGTGTTCAATTCGCCCGACCCTCATATTGAGGATATGGATGACAAGGACTTTCGTAAAATTGAAGAAAGGATTCGATTAATCGCTGATATTATAAGAAACTTGTCGTTCACTTACGAGTCCGAAGTGAATGAAGAGGGCGTCAGTATATCCTATGGTTTTGTGGCCTCACCTTCTCTTATGAAGTTTTTATTGCTTTTGTCGATCTCTTCATTACAACAATTCAATTATATTGCTTTTGATATCATCTCAAACATCGCTCCGACCACTGCTGTCACCGTTGATGACAGTGATTACAAAATGATTCAACAAAGCCTTCATCGGCGGTGCGTCCAAATAGCGATGACGAGTAATGACATTCATTGGACCACTCGTTCTCTTGAAATAATTGCTCGACTCTTCTCTACAAATATTGAAGAAATGAGTGCTTTTTTAGAATCACAACTTCGAGAATATGAGGTAAGACTTGTTTTATATCAAACTTTTAATTATTATTAAAACTTCAAAACCGACAAAATATCAATGTTTTGAAGAATACAATAGTTTTCTATCATTTGAACTAAAAATCACTCAAATGTTAAATGATTTCAAAAGTTTTTATTATAAAATTTCAAGCGATTTGAATGTAAGCGAGGAGTAAGTGCTGTGAGTTTTATGGCACAACACTGTCTGACAGTGTTGTCAAAGTCAGTGTTCGCGCTGTAAATGTGTTTTGAAAATTATCTTTCGCTGTGAACCCAAATCATGTTTTTCGAGGGCATAGAACGCGAACTATGGAGCGACTCGTCCTTCAATGTCAGTGTGAGTCGGCTTCACATCTATTGCTCTCAATTTAGTCAATCAACTCATATATAACTTTCACAACTCATAAATCTTTTTCTTCAAGATTTGGGATTTGAAACACTTATTCTCTAAACGTTTTTATCATTTTGAAGCCAAACAAACACTTTTAAAGTATTTCCGTTTAATATCACTTCAAATATTTTCACAATAAGTATAAGAATACTATTAAATTGAGAGCCCTTTCAATCTTAAAGCAAAAATCAAATACAACACTAATTATTAGAACTCTATTTAAAATATATTTGAACCTAAAATATTTTCTAATAGTATTTGTAGCAAGGTATACCATTCTATAATAATGCATTACAGTAATGCCCATGGTACCAATCCTAGGAGGTAATGAGTCGGGCAATTTCCAAAAAAAAAATGGTTTTGTTAACCCAAAAAATTTGGACAAGCAGAAAAAAAACTCGTCACTTTTCAAAATTTGCTACATTTTAACTTGGTGGCCCTTAGTGTTTTTCAAACTTGCAAATTTTCAAAGTCTCAAAAAAAGTATAAGGGCATCCCTTTGACATTTTTCAGAAAATTTTTTCCAACAAAAAATTGAGACCATTTTTTGTTGGCGAAAAACCAACGGTTTTCATAATTGCATTTTCCAGGGGGTCCTGACTTGGTCAATTTTCTAGGGGGTATTTACCCTATACCATAGTGTGCATTACTCATGTATTATCTCATTTTTACGTCAAATGCTTTCTTATAACTGTTATAGGAAAGCATTTGATGTAAAAATAGTAAAACAAATCAAATATTATTCTCTATGAATTGGATACATATATAGAAAATATTAAATTTATAGTTTATAATAATAATAATTAACGATATAATAGATTATTTATTCTATACATTATTAATAAATATTTTGACTCATTTATTGACAAATTATTGAAATTATTGATTATTTTTTAATGTGAAACAAGTATTGAATATAAAGTTAGAGAGAATTACATTATTTTGAATCAATTAAAAGGACTTCAATTAAAATGGTTTTCATTTTTTTTATGAGAACCTCTTTATAAGAGTTGTATAAAACTAATAATGAATTTGTTGTTTATTTAAGGTTTTTGTGCGAATAACCCATTTGATGACCTGTCAGTACGACATCCCTCTCTTGTTAGCGATTCTAGAGTTCTGTTTATCTCTTTCCCAACAAAGACCACATCTATTAGTAAAAGAGGACAATAAACACCTGATCAGTGAGTTTTGATTATTAATTATTTTTTACCAAAAATTCAAACAAAAAATTGTTTGATTACAGAAATGTTGTTAACTCTTCTGAATTGTGAGGCCTCCCAACACTTTACAACTTCTGCACTGAAAAAAATGCGAGTCATCGATGACAGGCCTCGCATTCAGAATCAAACTTCTGAAACGGTTGGTCCAACAGTTTCGGTGGTAACAACTGGTCAGAGCACAGGCTCTCCGAGCAATAGTTTAGACAACGAAACGTTTGCAATGAATTGGTTGCGAACATCATATGAACCAAACGTTAATCTGAATGACAACCAATCTCTCAAAGCATCAGATGTTTACGCGGAGTACGTAAAGCAGTGCTGTCGGAGTTCGCGTCGCAATGTTATGGCCGCGCAATCCTTCTCACAACTCATCAAAAGGTGTTTCCCCTCCAGTAGTCTCACAAACAATCAGACGACAATTGAAGGAATTGTCGTCAAAACTGTGCAAACCATTAAATCCAATGGACTACCGGTTCCACAATTAATGTCACCCATCCTTAAAGCACATCTGAGTGCTCCTCCAAAAAGCAACGGTTCTCCAACTCCTGTCACTACAAACACCACAAGCAGTACGACTACTATAAACAGCACCACAAACACGACTCAATCGACTGCTTGTCTAACCCTTACTTCTAATTCCCTTTCGATTCCGACCACAAATACTTCGACACTAATTAAGAGTCTTTTGGCGAATAAGTTGAGAAGTAATGCCACGATTAATGTTATTACCACTACTTCAAGCCCTACGACCACTACTCTGAACGCTATCAGTACTGCAGTGAATGCTTTGACGACCACTGTTGTGACCCCGACTAAGTCAACCAACAATATGTCACTTAAATTGACTCAAATGACAAGACCTGTGACGACGGCAAACATTACGGCTATTAATACCAATAGTACTGCAGTTAATGAAACGAATGGAGAGCTAATCGGCAATAATTCGGCACAACTTCCGTCTGCAATAACGATAACGCCTTCCGTCACTACCATTAGTTTGACGCCAAACAACACAATAATCTCTTCAAATGCAAGCCTTTCGGGACAGAGTGTTCAACAGAGTGTTCAACAACAACCACAACAACAATTTCTTTTAGTGAGGACTATCATTACATCTCAGGGTCAGCAACAGTCAGGCTCTACTCTGACCTCAAGTGGCACTCCTGTGCGACTAATACTACCCGCCTCTATGTTAACACAGCAGAGGTTTAACCCCCCGGCAGTCAATGGAATCACAACCACTTCCTCGCCTTTAACTAATGTGACATTCAGTGCTGCAAATAGTCTGAGCGGTGCTAACAGTTGTACTGTCGTTTCGAGCAATACGTCCGATATTTTTCTCAAAACAGTTTTGTCGAATTCGAACAGTAATATGAACTCAGTGTCTGTTCCGCCCCTAAGAAGTAATGTCAAGTCATCTCCTCTTCTAAATGTGTTGTTAGATAAGGGAAAACTTCCTGAGTTCTCGACCTTATCAAACAATCAGATGTCGAGCACCGGCACTCTAATGACTTCTCAAACTCCTAAGATGTATATTCTGACCACAAAGTCTCCGCTCGCCATCAAGAGTTTGCCCGCACTTCAGACCCAACAACTCAATCAAACGGCGCAATGCGTACCACAAACACAACTGAGTCCTGTCTGTACTCAACTACAGACACAAAACAGCACATCATTGAAAGCATGCCTTCAAAACTCCTCTGCAGTGGTGCCGAACACTACCGTTAGTAGTATTACAGTCACAACAACGACGACAAGCAATCATACGGTTGTCAACAAACAGTCGGCCCCAAAAATAACTGTCATCCCAACACTGAATGGAGATATCGGAACACCTGTTCACTCACCAAATAGTGTTGTGAATAGTATTAGTGTTAATCCCATTAATAACAATAAAATTACAAATAATATCGTTAATAATGTGAGCCCTAATAACACGGGTCCGACATTACTGACCAATTCTGTTAATGCAATGAATAGCATACCATCGAGTGATTTGTCGTCATTCAAAGACATTAAGAAAGCGGTGGACGACGCCACCCGTCTCTTAGCCAAAAGGCCTAATGAAAATGCGGACAGCAGTGGGTCCAACAAAAAACTAAAGATAAATTCTGTGTTGACATTGGCTTCTGCCGGTGCAGTGAGTGGTGCGGTCAGTCCGGTCACACATAATTCACTACCAAATCATGATTCGGATAATTGTGATTCAAATTCTATTCCAATAAACAATTCAACAAATAGTTCACAACAAGTATTAACCAAAGCGTCGAGTATTTCGACGGGAAGTACAACGCCTTCGACTGTCGTATCGACGATAACAACAATCACTTCGAATAATATTAAAACCATTTGTAATACAAATAATAACATCAATAATAGTAATAATATTAATAATAAAGAAAACGATTCGTCCGTAAATACTGAGTTCGAGTGTCAATGGAATGACTGCAAAAAGTGAGTCATAGCTTTGATAATGTCCTCCCAATCAGTTATTTAACAAATTCTTAAATCATTTACAGAACATTCAGTCGCGCCTCAGAGGTGTTCTTCCACGTCCACAACCATCACATAATGCCCTCCACATTCCCTAATATCATGAATTGTCTTTGGGGTGGACAGGAAGGTACGGGTCCCGGATGTCTATCAAAAAGACCAAAGCTATCTCTTCTGACACACCTTTTGGTAAATTTGTTTTTAATTGAATTTTTAATTATTTACTTAATTTTGATTTGAATTCTATAAAAGGATTTTCACTGCAATCCCAATGTTTTACAACAAGAGATCGTCCGAAAGAAACAGTTGTCTGCAGTGGGGTCGACAGCAATTAATTTACCACAACCTCCGGCACATCCGGGTTACGCACATAACGCAGCACTTCTGGCCATCAAAAGACATGCAACTAATTATGTGGTCAGTCATTAAACTGATTAAAAGTTTGAATGAATTGTTTTAACTTTGATTGGTATTATAGGAAGCGCCGACATTACCGCCAATCACTGAATTGACGCCTTTAACTGTCAGTATTCGACTGACCTGTGCTCTTATTCTCCGCAATTTGACACTTCACTCAAATTTTGTCAAAAGGTTTGAATTATTGTTTTGTTTGAATCAATATTTAATATTTTGATTGTTTTACAGAACACTCGAATGTTTCGAACAATACTTATGTGAGTTATGTATGTCTGATGGAAGGGATGAGTCGCGAACAATAGCCCAGTGTTTGGCTCTGATCAGTGATCAGACCTGAACTCGATTTTATACAAATCTAATGATTTCTAAACCAAACCAAAAGAATTAAGTCTCGAATCGACTGAACCTCGAAGTGAAGGCTTATCTGACGATCGGAATCGCTTTAAACTCTTTTACGGATCAGTTTTTTGAATCTCTGTTCACGTCATCACATTTTCCTCATTATATCATTAAATTGTTATTTAATTTAATTATTAATTGAAAGCAAAACTTTTGTCATTTTATAAAATAAATTAATTACGAAATGATTTTTAAAATAATTATTAAATTATTGTCAAAAAAATTATATTAAATGAAAATTCATTTTAAAGAAAATAAATCAATTGAGAATTTTATATCTATAGTGAAGGTGTTCCCAAATCACTCCATTCAAGTCGTGAAGACCTGTTCTCAGGTCTGAGAAAGTCTTCTCACATTTGTTGTCGATTCCCAGATATAATGCGATCTCTTTTTGGAGTTCTATTAATTTCTGGAATATATGGTCCGGAAGTGGAACCGGAAGAATACGACAGATGTTTATGTAATCGATTACTGAATTCAAATAATTGCAATCATTTAAATTCTGACCAACACTTGAGTCCGTAATTAGCTTTTCATTGCATTTGTTCGAAGTCTTATCACAATTTGGATCAGTTTTGTGGTGCACTTTCATTGTATGTCTTCTAAGAGCAGATCTATCGTTGAATCCGAATAAACAGAGTTTGCATTTGTATTGTCTTTGATTGTCGTGTATTTTCATGTGTCGACTCAAATCTGATCGATGTTTAAAAGTGTGGCCACATTTGTCACACAAACAGCTCTTAATTGTGTTATGAGATAATAAGTGAGACTTCAAATAAGACTGAGTAACGAATGTGTGTCCACACAAATCACACTTATATTTAGGTCCAGTCTTTTGATGAAGTTTTTGATGTTTACAATAATTAGAATTTTGTCGAAATTTTTTGCCACAAATTTCGCACTCAAATGGATAGCGATTCAAATGAATATTTTTGTGTTCAATCAGTGATACCTTTCGGGCAAACATTCGGTTACAGACATCGCATTCAAATCCATTAGTTTTGGACACAATTTCAGCCATTTATTGTCTTTTAGTTACTTCCGAAGAATACATTCAGAGCTCATTCATTCAGATAATAACAACTCATAAACGACGTAAATAAATGAGTCATTTTTAAAATTCCAAGTTAATTACTTTTATTCGAACTTCTCAATTTAATAAGCAATTTTTCAATCTACTTGAAAAATAAGCCTCTTTCAACTTGGTTCTTAATTATATGATTGATGTTTATTATGTTATGTTATAAAGAAATATCATGATACTACCATGATACTATCATCACACAAATACTTAAACATTGTCTGCTATCAAACAAAATCTCTTTATTTTCTGAATTTTTAAGCAAGATCATTTTTAATACGAATTTTGAGCTTCAAATCAATGTGAATGAATATTTGATGTATCATGGTCATTATGATTGTGGTCACCAACTATGAGAACTTAATAATAATAATTTCGAGTTTTAATCTAAAAACTGATCGAAGGATAAAACTTTTGATTTATATCTGAGTTAACGATTAAAATATTTTCTTTTTTTTATTGACTAATAATTCTTATAATCTCTATATTATTAGAGTCTATAAGAATCACATCTAAAACTCTTTACAGAAAATATTTTTTTCGTAACAAAATCTTAAAATCTTAATTGAAAATTATAAGTTATAAGTTTGCATGCTTATGTTTTAAGTGGCATCAATTAGTATTTAACGATACAATATAATGTTAAATTCAAATAAATGAGGGAAACACCACTTTTTTGAAAAATCTTAAATATTATAGAAATTAGAATCTCATTATAAAAATGAAATTAAATGGAATTTATTGATCAAAGTTTTGAGAAGAATTGCAATAACTTTTTGACAATAAGTGATAGAAAATGACAATCATTTTTGTTTTGAGCAAAATATTGGAATTTCACAATTAATTTGAGACCTTTTAATCAAAATTTATGTCAATTAAATGAAAACATTATATAAAATTTACTCAAAATGTTTTTAAAAAATACTAAATGTTTTTTAAGCCATCATTAAAGTGATGACTCGATATATTTCAACAATTTTTGTACCATTTTTTGTTTTATTTTCGTAAAAATAAGATTTTAAAATTAAATGAATAACTAAAATATTGAGCGAAAAATCATTTCGGTTTTAATTGAAAAAATTTTAGTATAAAATGATTTTACGATTGATTTTTTGAATTGAGTTACAGAGACTTTGAAGACTTGAGTGAGAAGTGATTGAGAGGTTTGACTGTAGTTTACAAATGAGAACAGATTTATTCGATGTATTCATAAAAGAGTAGAAATGTTGGAAAAGATCTCTAATACAGACTAATAGTAACTAATAGTAAAAATACGCATTCATTGGACTATTGAATAATGATTTATAATCTGTAAAAATAATAGAAATTTTTGTTACAATAATTATATTAAATATAATAGTTATGGCGTTAACGGCATTAAACTGTTGGCTAAGAGTTTATTGCAATCAAACACACATTTAATTCAATTATTTGTGTATTTGAATAAAATTAGGATTCGTTTGAATCATAGTTTAAGTGAATTTCGTTTATTTAATGTGTGTTTTAAACAAACAAATGGTTTAACAGTTTTTGTGAAATAATAATAATAATTGAATTAAATATAACTTAAAAGCCATTCATTAAGTGATAGACTTTCGTGTTTTGACATCACTTTTAAATGTCTGACAAAAATATTCAATAATTATTTCATTTCTTTTGTTTATTTATTAAAGTATTAAAAATTTAACTCAACTTTTGGTCCAATATTTTTGATTATTTGAAAACAAAATTTGGATTTAAATTAGATTTTCAAACAATTGATAAGAAATGAGTCGTTCAGAAGGTTTAGTTCAGCGAAGAATAGTCAGCAATAGTTCCGCCAACGATAAGACCAATCATTGCAATAATGTTTACGACAGTGTCTCAGATTCAGACCCGAAGACAAGTTATAACAAAGAACTCTGTGATGAAGACAACGACTCCAAAGAGACCAGACTTACACTTATGGAAGAAGTCCTACTCTTAGGACTCAAAGATAAAGAAGTGATTCATTTGATTCTCTGTCCAAATGTTTATAACTAACTGTTAATCTGTTTAAGGGTTACACCTCTTTCTGGAACGACTGCATATCAACGGGTCTGAGAGGTTGTATTCTAATAGAGTTATCCCTTCGCGGAAGAATTCATTTGGAAAGAGTTGGCCTCAGAAGACGATCACTTCTATTGAGGAAAGTATTGCTAAAGAATGGAGCGCCGACTGGAGATGTACTGCTCGACGAAGCCCTTAAACACATTAAAGAGACGGAACCGCCCGAAACGCTACAAAATTGGATCGACTACTTGAGCGGTGTGGACAGACCTCTAATGTTCTAATAACTGATTGATTAATGAATTTTTGTGTTAATTTAGGCGAGACTTGGAATCCCCTCAAACTTCGCTATCAATTGAAAAACGTTAGGGAAAGACTCGCCAAGAATTTAGTTGAAAAGGGAGTCCTAACCACAGAAAAGCAAAACTTTCTTCTCTTTGATATGACAACCCATCCATTAGTGGACAGCGGATCTAAAAGTAAATTAATTAAAAAAGTTCAGGACTCAGTCCTCGCAAAATGGGTGAACGATCCGCACAGAATGGATAAACGTATGCTTTCATTAATACTTTTGGCTCATTCTTCGGATGTTTTGGAGAACGCATTCGCGCCGTTGTCTGACGACGACTACGAGGTTGCGATGAAAAGAGTTCGGGAATTATTGGATTTGGATATGGAGGCCGAGAGTCAAAAATCGGGTGCCTGTGAACTAATGTGGGCCGTCTTCGCCTCTTTCCTTAAATAACGCCTTTTCTATTCTATTATTCTTTTAATTTTTCTAAAAATTATTAATTATTCAAAATTGAAGCAAATTATCGCAGAAATGCCTTTCATTAGGAATCAGTTAAAGTGATTACTCCCTCTTGTTTTGAGGGCTCCTCTCATATATTGTTTGCTTTTATTTTTCCTCCGATTCTAAGAGAATAATAAGTATTAACTGATTTTCTGTTAATTTTATTCTCATTCAAAAGTTATTTATTTAATTTCGGGACCATTTTGTGACCATTTCTCACAATTAAAACATTTTCTGTTCTTTGAATAATACTTCCATTTATTGATATAAATTCCAAACAATCTTTAATTTGAAATATTATTTATAAAATCAAATAAATAATAATTAGTAACAAATCAGTTATCGTTTAAAACAAAATCTCATAAAATATAATAAACTTTTAAAGAAATAATACTTTGATTTAAAAATAATTTTAAAATATATCCGAAATATAACCGAAAAATAGTTAATAAGATTTATCCAAAATATTTTAGGATTAGTGGCCGGACTCGTGTGAGGCCAGGGTTTTGATTATACATTTGACAGATTCGGCATCGAATGAGATGTTATCCAAGTCTACGAACCCAACTTTGGACCTCTCATTCTTTGCCAACCACTTTCCCGGAGGATTTCCTTCCATTCGTAATATAAGAACAGTTTCTCCTTTGCGTACAAAGAGGTCGTATCGGTTGCCCTTAAAGTCTTCCTTAACTGTTCCTGCATTCACCGGAACCTCATTTCCGTTGAGATTAAACTTCTTTTTCAGTTTAATTGCTTTGAGATTTCGTTTTCTATCAAAAGAATTAAAAATTGGTTCCAATTTCACCACTTCTTTGGCGTTGACTTCGGTGTCAATTTCGGAATAGTTGTCGTCCAAAGAAATGGTAGAGTTATTCGAGACATTGCTATCGCTATCGGTTTCAAAGGGAAGCACTTCATAAATGCGTTCGCAATCACTAAAGTCGTCGATTGTGTTGTCCTCATAATAGTTGTCACAAATGTATGTTTGTTCTGACCTTCCGGTAGAGCCGTCGTCGTAGTCATCGATGCCCTCATATATATCGGAATGGTTTGTGTCGTCGTCTTCGTTGTCGAGACTGCAATATATTTGTTCGCTTTCCACGGAATCGCTGTAGAGTTCGAAACCATTTGTCAAACCATTTGCGATCTCTCGATTCATCGATAAAGTGTCCTCATAATAGTCTTCATTTGGTTCGGGAGGCGGTAAAGGAGCGGGAGGGCGGAAAATCAATTTTGGGGGTTCGGGTGGTCTTCGCGTCGGCTTCTTTGGCCTCATTTGATTGGAATTGGCGTTGAGGTCCAAAGTTTGGCTTTTCTTCAATCTTTGTTTCTCATTGTTTTGAGAAGTGTTTCGACGAATTGAAAGTAATTTAAGTCGAAGTGATTTAAAAGATTTCTTCGATTTATTGCTGTTTTGTTTACCCGAAATCACATTCTTCTCTACAATCGGTTCACTAAAAGGAACTGACATTTGATCAGTTGTTTGGCTGAAAGTGACTCCACTCGAATCAAAAGAGTTCGAGCAAAGAGTTTGATCTTTATTTGGCAAAACTTGTAGAGAAGCCGTCCTATGATTTCTATCGCTTGCATTCAATTCTTTGAATTCTTTGTTCAAAGACTCGATTAAAGAGTTTGATCTGATTTCGGGACCACTTATAGACTTGAGGTCATTCATTGGCCTTATATTGGCTTTGGCTTCAAAATCACACTTTTGGTCACAATATTCACTACTCTTTTTCTGTAAACTCTTTCGGGGTTTTGGAACCGGAGGTAAGGAAGGCATCGACTGAACAACACTTCGATCGCATTGATTACTAACCAACGATCTGAGAAACGGCGACACTTTTATGTCACAGCTTTGGATGGCTTTCGGAGGTCTTGGAATCAATCGATTGCTTCGATTGACACCAATATTGTCGGACCTATTGATGGAATCATTGGAAGACAACTCCAAACGATTGTCAGACAAAGGCTTAAAACCAATGATGGGTTGCTTTTGATTTTGAAAAAAGTTCTTAAGTGACCGAACATTTGGTATATTCGAGTCATCGAAATCGTTGTCCTCATCCCTGTCCTCATCCCTGTCCTCACATTTATTGCCGTTTAAATCCATTGGGTTTTTCACAATTTGTTTGGAGTTTAGATTTTGTCATTAATTTAAATATCATTTGAGAACTAATTGTATAATACTTTGAAGTCTTAAAATCACAACTGAATTGTAATAAATGGTAAACATTTGACAGATTAACGACTAATTAAATAATTACTAAATTTTAAGGCAATTAATTAAAAATATAATAAACTGGAATTCAATGCAATCCTTGACATACATTGACTCGTCTTAACACAAATCACGTATCAATTGATTAAACTTTATAATCATTAATGATATTAACTGGGAGTTTCATATTCGTTGATACGGGACGAGTGTCACATCAGTTTAATCAGTATATTCTGTATAAAGTCTAACCAAATAAAACGTGAAATAACATCCAAATCACAAACAATTATTTTGCAGTTTCCCTCCCCTAGTATTTTGACGTCATTCATCCCATTCAATGGCTATGACACTCGTCCCGTATCAACGCATATGAAATCCCAAGTAATCTTCGAAAACTTCAAAACTTTGTTTAATCATTTTTAATGTGATCTTAATTGAGTTCCATTAAATTGAACTAGATTAATTAATACATCAATTGTATGCCAACAAAGTTGGACAATGCACCTTGCTTAATGAACTGAAATTCAGTTACTGAATGATTGATCAATTATTCAAGTATTTCAAAATTAAAGGCAATGCGTTGTTTTGAAAAATTGTGAATTGCAATAATGTGAGAATCAATGTTGAATTATCTTGCACAAAATGTAATGTTTTAAATTAAATCGATATTCAATCGATAAGTTTAAAACACATAAAGTTTAGTTGAAATTGT
Organism: Chamobates pusillus; assembly: GCA_034699945.1. NCBI lineage: Eukaryota > Metazoa > Arthropoda > Arachnida > Sarcoptiformes > Chamobatidae > Chamobates > Chamobates pusillus. Next base: position 48,864 of record JAQGCQ010000001.1, read on the forward strand.
TTTTAATAATTATTACTCAGAGTTTAAGAATTGAATTTTGCGCCAAATCTAGGATTGACTTCAAGTGAATGAATGACAAAATATTTGTTTTTGTTTTGATTGAGATTTTTGTCAATAATTTGTTTGAAAAGCAAAACAAGAAATGGTTTCGACGCGAAAAATCAAATTTAATTTCGCAGAAAATGAAAAGGTTTTGTGGTTTGTATTAAAAAATTTGACTGATTTTGTGGTCTCAAAGTCTTAATTGATGTCTAGCTATGAACCCGATCCCAAAAAGGCTAAAGTGTTGTACGAAAGTAAAATCTTGGAGTGTTGTGTCGGGAAGGACTCCAACGGACGGAAGTGTCCCCAATATTTAGTGCATTTCTATGGATGGAACTCTTCGTGGGATCGTATCGTTAAGGAGTGCGATATCGTTAAAGACAATCCTCAGAATAGAACACTTCAGAGATCTTTAGCCGAAAAGGCGGCGATTGGACTGAAGGGCAAAAAACTCAAACTCAACAAAATTCCGGCCATTATTAAGGAGATTGTGGTCAGTTCTGCCAACACTCCAACTAATAGTTCCCAAACTATTATTAATGATAACGACGACGACAGCACAGAATTAGTGGAAACCCATCCAAATACTTATGAGTTCGACGAAGAATTAACCCATGATTTGGAAAAAGAGTCAGAATTTTCTGATGATTTGGATGATTACCACTCTTTGATGAGTAGAACAAGTGTTAGGACCAGTGCTAGCAATGAGTGCAACACAATGTCCGAATCAAATACTTGCGAAGAACCCGATTCTCAAACGACTCCCTATTGTCTGACAAATGAACTGAAAGCTATTTTAGACGAGGATTTCATCAGATGTGGAGTCAATCACTTATTATACGAACTTCCGGTTCAACAAAATTGTTGGCAAATCATCGATGGCTTCGCTTTAAATAATAATTCGTTTCTTATCTCAAATCCAAATTCAAATCCAAACTCGACTGATATCGAAGAAAATGAGAATCAAATCTTAATTGAATTCAAGAGTTCGTTAGAAATCTATTTCAATGCTCTCATCGAAAATAATTATCTCTTTTATAACGAAGAAGAGAAACAACAGTTTAAAAAACAACAACAATCGCCACACCATTCGGACGAACCCTTCGAAGCCATTAAAGTCTACGGTTTTATTCATTTGTTACGACTTATAGTATCGATGACTGACTTTTTGCTCTCAACTCCAGGAATGACCAAAAAACAGCTTAAAATTATTATTAAACTCATCCAACAATTTATCGATTATTTACACAAAAAAAGACATCAATTCAATGAATGATTCATTTATTTTAAAATTTATTTAATTTTTATATTTTTTCGTCAATTTATTTACAAAATTGTTTTAAAGTTTAGCCATAATTTAAAATTAAATTAAATTTATTAAAACATTTTCTCAAATCACCCGAAAATCGAGTTTTTATTTGACTTTTATTTTATCAATTTTTAGAGAAAGTATACCTTTTGTGTTAAATATTTTTCCAAATGGAGGGATGGGGTACCTCTCATTCTGAATTCACCTTGCAATTTTTCGAGCTGAGGGAAGGTATCCGAGCTATACTTGTGTTGGTGATGTCTGCACTCATTTATAAGCTAAACATTTAGCTATTCTTAAGGAATCAATTTTTGGTGTGAAATAAGAGACAAATCAAAAGATTACTTAAGAGGTGACGAAAATGACATTTCATTAAAATTTGAACCAATTTTTAAAATAATATAAAGAATTGAATCAATAATTTTAAAATCAATTTTTATTTCCCTTTAAAAGCGTTGAAATTCGAAATTACAATTAAAAAGTGTTAAAAACCTAAGTATTACTCAATTGAAATCCAAATTCCATTAGTTTTATAACTAAGTCTTCGATTTGTTGATTATTTTCAATAATAATAATTATAATAATAATAATAATATCGATATTTATCAGAGATTTACAGCAAAACAAGTTTATCGTTATATCGATAGAAACGGTGTTTAGTCGTGTTTTTGAGAATTATCTCAAATGACTATAAGTGGAGATCACTTCCACCTCTTTCTCTCTCTCTATAGTTTATGCAATTATTCAGATCTGAAGCCCTAAACGGACTCAATATTGTTCTTAATTTCAGATCAATTGACGACAAATGCAATCGATTGAAACAATTGATTGAAACAATTTTGTGGATAAACTGATTTTGCTTTCAATTGAATATTTCATTTAAATTACAGTTTATATTACATTCAATCGATTTAATTACAGAAATGATTATTAGATTACAAACAATCGTCGGAAACAATGACTTTATTTACAATTCAATTAATTAAAACATTGAATCGAATATTTCAGTCCTGAGCTCTCAATTGAGATGCAATTTGTGATCAATTATTTAAAGTGAATCACGTTTTCGACTCTAAGCTCAGCACCGAATAAAGTCTAAGAAAAGACCAGAACTTAAAGTTGGAAATGCGATCACAACTTATATGAGATGTAGTCGGAGCTCATTTGCACAGATAGTAGGATAGTTGCTATAATTATCAAGTCCAATTGCAATATTAGGACTGGTGGTACTAGTACAATGTCCAGGATGTCCATGCTCCTTTCACTAAACTAATTTACGTAATGACTATATTCTCGCAATTAAATTATAATCGATAAAAGTATCACTTTTTGGGATCTATTTTTTCTTTCATAATTAATCGGAACATTCAATGAGACAAATGGTGTCCTCAAAGCTCAGGTCTGGAATTTTAAAATTGCAAATTATTTACAAAATTCTTCTCAAAAGTCATTCCAAATCCAAAGGAATGTAAAATTAATTATTAAAACAAATATTGTTTCTGACAATCATTAAGAAATGGCACTAAAAAAGTGTTAATCGAAATAAGACAACAGTCCTAACGATTGGGCAGTCATTCATTCATTCATTCAAATAATTTACTACAAAAACAGTGCAATAATAATAAGAAAAGATCTGAAAAGAGGCACAAAAAACATCTCGAAATCGTGTTTTGGGACAAAAATATTGGCTTTCAGTCAAAACATAACTCAACTCTCAATCAGTTTTGAAGCGAATCATAGTTTTGATATAAAAATAAGATTAAAAGTATTGTTATATTAGTTTTGAATTACATTAATATCACTCAAACACCAAAATCAATGTAAAATCGCGTTAATATCGTTGTGCCGTTCGCTCAGTCATTACATCAAAAAAGTTAAAAAATGAATAAATAAAACGATTATAATATAAAACAATGATTTCAAATGAGTTTAAAAGTCGAACAATAATTGTGAATAAGTTTTGAATATTAAATAAATAGAAAATAATTCAAAATAATTGCCAAAAATTGATTCAATCATTATTTCGGTACAAACGGATGAATGGGAACCGATGTCGAGGCGTGGCTTACAATCATTGCTGTAAAACAAAAATATATTCAATTAAATGATTTTCAACTTATTTTTGAGGAAATTCATTGAATATTCCATCAATGAATTGGAAAGTTGTGAAGTCATCGCAAAGTCATCTCAATGTCTCAATTAATACTCTGATCGGTAGGTGTCAAAGTGTGCAAGGTACCTTATTTGCACACTGGAGAGAGTTCAACTCAAACTCATATTTATGGGTCACTTTTGGGTACGGGATTGGGAGGGGATTATAAGGAAACTCAATATATTACTAATAAAGCATTAATTAATAATTTGATAACTGTTTGATAATCTGATTATAGGGTTGAGTCATACCATAATCCTATACGAGAGATGGCTTTGATTTTGGTTTTGTTTCCAATTTGGTGGCACTAAATGTGATAATAAATGAATAGATATTATAGTTTTAACTCTAATTCACTCAAAAAGTTCTCAAATAAGGGCTGACTTCACAATAAGTCAAAAGCATAAAAGAAAGAGATGTTTATGTAATTCTTACCGCTATAGGGATCATAGATTGGATAACCGACTCCAACGTGTGTGTGATGATGAGTGTGCAAATGTCTTTGAGGGGGAGGTGACCGCAGACGATCTTTGCCGTCTGCGTTCTCATCTTTTCCCGGACTCGAAAGACCAGGATGTTGATGTTCTGACACTCCTGAGGCTAACGATTTAACACTCGGTGCCGGCAAATTAGTACTGACCCCTGACTTTGGGGGCGGAGGCAAATGATGTGGACCAGTGGGGGCACCGGTTGGAGATATTAAAGCTCTTTCTTGGAGTTCATGAATCTTATGCGCACCGAAGTGTGAAACCGGATGTAATAAATCCATATTCTTTGGGTTGGGAGCACTCGTATGTATTTTTGGTGCTAAAGGTTCACTTGGAGTGTGCGGAGCAGACAAAGAGGGCGTACCGGGAATATCAAGTGACCCGATAGGACTGGGAGGCGCCACTGGAGACATGTGATAACGTAATTGTGGCGGAAGATATTGACTCGAGTATGGGTTAGCCATAGGGTTAGCCATGGGGTTACCCATCATCACAGGACTCATAGAACTCGCTCTAAACATGGGGTGCGAGTGATCGAAAGGCGAGAAGTGAGGCGGCAAATATGATGGGTTGAAGTAATATCCATTGGTGGGAGGAGGAGGCGGTCCTGTAGTTTCCATCGTAGGCTTAACTCCTTCTTCTTTCATGAGTTTTATTTTGCTTTTGTCGTCCTTTTCATCATTCGATTTGTCTTTTTTCGAATTGTCTTTTGGTTTGGGACTAGTGTTTGATAGCGATGGCGACGACGAATGAGAAGAATGTTTGTGACTCGAACTCGAAAACGAACTCTTTTCGCTCTTTGTTCGAATCATTCCATCCTTAAGAAGAGGTGGCGGACCAATGACTGGGTTAGAGTGTAGGTCTAAGTCAGGTTTGCTCTGGTGTTCAATCAAATTATCCATAAAATAGCGCTTCGTTTGATCTTCTCTTTGTCTTTCGACAAACAATGGGTCAAAAGGAGCGGAAGAAAGGCCAGAATGAGACGAAAGACTATTTTGTCTGCTTTTGTTGGCATCCATTTGTGTCTTGAGTTCGATATTCTCTTTGAGAATCTGTCGGTTTTCGCTCTGTTTTTCTTTTATATTCGTTGGGATCGGATTTGACTCAAAAGGGATGTCATTTTTTGGTGGCAGAGAAGATGGTCTCATATTCTGGGATTTGTTCGATGAGTGTTTAGTCATCGAATCGGGTTTGTTAACTAAAGGGGAGGGCCTTTTGTTGGGATCAGCACTTGTCAAACGATCCTTACTATCAGTCTGTTCTTTGAGAAGTCTTTCCTGTTCTAAATATCTGTCGCACTGTTCCTTATAATGAGGATCTGTGGCCAACAAATGCATGTGATATGTCGGGTCCATTGGATATCCCGAATATCTTTGCATATATGAGAACGGATAGGGATAGTTGTTAACTGCACCGAATTCATTTAGGTGTTCCGGAGGAGTACCCGACGGAAGAGGATTTGTATCAGAAATCTTTATAATATTTGCAGAATCTTCTGATCGGCTTTTATCGCTTTGGTCTGAGTTAAGGCGCGGCCGCTTTGAACTCACCGAATGAGAGAAATCAGGTTCAGTGCTTTTACTGCTTTCCTTAAGAGTAGGACCTATTGGCTGCTCGTTAGAGGGGCCCACAGAGGGTACCAAATATTGCGATTGATTGAAGTATGGGTAGAGACGGAAATTCGGTGAACTCTGATTCGATATCTCAGGGTTTGAATTCTCTGCACTCATATTATCCTCTACTTTATCGATGTTCTCGATATCATCGGTTTCGATGGCAGGGGTCGTGTCGTTTGCATCTGAAATATCAGAATAGGCCGGACTCCGCACATTCTCAATGGAGGTCTCACTAACACTCATCTTATTGTCGGTCACATCAGAATCCGCACAAATTAGTGAACTGTTCGGAGAATTCAAGTTTTTATAAGTGTTTTCCACACTTAAAGACCTTCCTTTTGGATCATTCACTAAATCGACATTTGAAAACATATCAGATGTCTGTCCATCGGTTGTGCTCATCGATGTCATGTCATTCCTTATGGACTCAGATTTTGATAATTCTAGAGATTGTGTCGTGAATTTTGAGTCCGAAACGAGTGAAGTGTTTGAATTCATAGCAGATGAAGAACTCTTCTTATCCTTGTCTTTATCCCTTTCCCTATCTCTGTCTTTACTCTTCTTTTTGTGTTTTGATTTCTCTTTTTTGAGACCATCTGAAGAAGTGGTTTCAGAATCTCCACAAACATTAGATTTAACCGATGGAACAGTAGTTGCAACAGAAGATGACTTCAAAGTGGAGGCCACTGAGAATATTGGTGGCATTCCTGCCAATGGTTTAACATTTACTGCTAGTCCTGCGGCCGAACCTTTAATTTTATTGTCGCTCGAAGTGTCGACTTTGGTGTTCAACGGATCAGAATTGTTCGGATCCATCAGAAAAGACGATTGAGTCGAGACTAGGAATGTATTGGCACTACTGTTCGCAACTGAACTGTTAGTTTCTGAGGTAGAACTGGTGCTGTTTGGAGTGACACCAATATTGGTAACACTATTTGTCAAAGACTGTGAAATCGGAGTTTTTGCAGAAGTTTTGGTTTTGTCTGAATTTTTGTCAGAAGAGATGATATTCGAGTCGTTTTTATTGATTTCGTTGGTTTCGACGGCACTCGACTTCAAAGTCGATTGACTTGAGTTCGGTTTTTCGTTGAGTTCAGGAGTCAAGTCTTCAATCTTATTGGTAGGACTTGAGGGCAGACTATTTGAATCGAGATTATTGTCCTCATTGTCTGATGCGTTGTCTTTGGTGTTGACATCAATGGAGACATTGTTTGCGTCGTTGCAGTGGGCGTGTGTCTGATGATACTTAAGACCATTGATATGTTTATACTTTTTACTGCAGTTCGGTTCAGGACATTCGATGAGGACCGGCGAAGAGGGCTGAGCCACCGGTGTGTTGGGCTCACTCGACACCGAAGTATTACGCGTTTGAGATCTATTTCTTTTACTTCCTTTGGTATTATTATTTCCATTATTAGAAGAATCACTGATTGGACTCAACTCTAAATCAGAAGGTCTACCCTTTCTTTTGGAAGAAGAAGGAGCATTTGTGTCACTTTTTGCAGGACTCGCCGGTACTGTGAATCCGGAATTAGCAGTTCTTCTGCCCTTTCCATTGCGAAGTTTGCTCTGAATTATTCTGTTGTCAACAGTGGTGTCGGTGGCGTTGGAAGCACGGGATCGCTTTCCTCTGCTATTCTTATTACCCTTTGACTCAATATCACTGGTGGGGGACTCACAGAATCTGGGGGGCGCCCAATCGTGTTTTGTACAGTCAAGCAAAGTGCCCACATAGGTCTTTCCCCTCCACGTCACGTTCACCACTAACACTCCTCCTTCTGTTTCCTGCCATACAATGCCTTCCAATGTAACACTGGTTCCCGGTTCACACGGACCTAAACAGTCGGGTTCAGTGATTGTTGCGAGACTCGTCGAAGTGCCCGTATCTCTGGTCGCAGAAATACTTTCCTCGCTCTGAAATGTATTGAATTCAATCAAATCTCGAATCAAATTATATAAGAAATTAACAAAAATATAAATTCAAATATAATTTGCGAACATTAAAAATTGGACCGTTTCTCGGGTTGTCATCATTATGACTGAAACGGCACAGAGTGCAGTTCGCTCGTAATTAAATACAATCTAAAACTCAATTATCCGTTCATTTATCAAATAATCGATGAAAACAAACCCTAATTTTATGCAATCATTAATCAAAATATTCAAATCTAAACTTTATTATACATTTGTATAACTAAATCGCTTTCTAAAAAGCAAATCATTTTAAGATAACTATGAAATTACTGAAAATATATACCGAATTGTCTAACTTAAGACGTCATGGAGTCTTATGTCACAGGTCCGAGACTCGGGTAGACTTAAAAAAATAGCATGGCGTGTTACCTAGATAGTACGCCACCCCCTCTTAGAGAATTCGGTAAAAATTTGCAAAAAAAACTATAATTCTTGATTTTGATAATATGGAAGTCATTCCTTTCAATAGAAAGGTCTAAATTTTGCTGCATTTGATAAAATAGTATAGGAATTGAAGCGGATTTCAAATTCTTTTAATTTTTAATCCTAAAGATATCTAAATTATTTTTTTCTCAAATTAATGTAAAACTGAGAGACCAGTGCTTAGAGATAGTGTTGCAAACAATAATGAAAATAATAAGAAAATAATTGATACCTTGTTTTCAAGTTTGATCTTTTTGTTGGGTGAGGGTATGTTTTTGGTCAATTCGTCAGTCCTTAAGATCACAGTTGGGTTGAGAGACGCCGAGGAATACTTCAACGTTAATGTGTTTGAAGACATACTCTGAGTGACACTCGAAGAACTCAGTCGCGAGATTTGGGAATTGCCGTTAACTGACACAGGAGTTGAGTTCGACGGCGCAGCGGAGGACGACTGACTCGGTCTGACCGGAGATTCTGTACTAATATTAGTCTTACTGTTAGCAGATATACCGTTCACTTCAGACACCGAAACACTTGGAGTGGAAGCAGTTGTCGACAATTTTGTGGTCAATGTATTGTTCTTATTGCTCGAAGAACTGGTTGTGTTTGTGTTGGCACCGGATGTTATTCCAGTGACAGAACTGTTAGTGAAGACCATTTTATCCTTATCCATTTTATCCCGATTCTTATCCCTCTTATCCCTATGACTTCCACCCTTTCCTTTATTTGAATGTTTGGATGATTTGGAGTCAGATGAGGCCGAAGACGAAATCACAGAAGAAGTGCCGGAATTGGAGGCACTCATACCCTGATTGTGAGCACCAAATGGAACACTATTAGAGTTGGCGGTAGAGTTACCGGAGTTATGATCCCTCGACACATATTTTGCGGTTATATCTGATGACACGATTTCATGCTTTGCTTCACACGCCTTCCCTCCGATATTCTTCCTCTTTATCTTCATTTTAAGTCCTTTTTCAACAGTTGCCGAGTGTTCGACACCTGAACCAACTGCCGGTGGAGATGAGCCCAAAGATGAGGTCGAAGATGAAGAATTAGTTGAAGAACCGCTTGAATGGTGATGATGATGATGGTGGTGGTGGTGATGATGATGATGTCCTGACACTGATGGTGACACACCAGGGTTTGCAACTGTACCGCTGGTCACTCCCATTCGGGTCGACTTAGAGTTGGACATCACTGTCAATGGAGTAGTGGTTGCAGTGGTGACAGACACCTGTTCTGATTGAGTGCTATCCGTTGGTTCAGTTGACTGTCCGACAGACTTTACCACAGAATCACTGATAGGTTTAATGACTTTATTGTTATCAGAGATGATATTCACAGAATTGGTTTGTTGTTGACTCTTGTCGTTAGTCTGGCGTTCAATATCTGCGTCCAAATCAATGATAAGATCTCCGATTCCGAGTTCCCATTCGTTGTAATCGTCATCAAAATTAGTAGCGCTTGGATTGGATGAAGTGCTGCTATTAGCTGTCGAGGAAGGGTTTGTCACACAATCTTTAGATTTATTCAAATTTTTCGGATGAATAGCTATTGTTTGCGATCTGTTTTGCGAACAGAAATTAGTGGTCAATGAAGACGAAAGAGTTGCAGAATTGGCTGAAGAGGAATGTTGTGGACTGTTTGGAGCGCTAACTAACGGCTGTTGACCTTTGATTGGGGTTTCAATCGATTGAATGTTTGTATTAGAAGTGCTATTCTTGTGATCCTTATCTATAGCCACCCGATTCCGGTGGCCATCCTTACTGATGGTACTCTCTTTCATTGATGTTCTTTGTGGCCACCTATTACTAGGAGACCACTTGAAGAAGTCATTTGTCTCACTTGTAAATCACTGACTGTTTACTTCACAAATCAAAACCATATAAAAGATAATCTTTTGTAATAACAATCGACTCTCCATTCAAATGATTAAAACCTAAACTAATTATAAGCCATTCATTGCTTTCAATGTAATCGCAAACAATCAATGAATCAATTAATTAATTAAATGACAAATCTATTAGAGTTTGAGACAAACAATGATTTTTATTATCGGATCACAAATCCATAAAAACTAAACTTCAAACAAAATGGGGACGACTTCTGAGCAGAAAGAAACATATTTTCAATACTAAACCTATGGATAATAGTAAGAGTGAGTCCTATCCGTACTATCAGTGGCGCAGACTCTCCAAACAACACACTCTCCACACACTGTGAACACTGCTCTCAATGCTCTCCAAATCTCAATCGTCTCATAGACTCATAGTCTCCCCATTTTGTTTTCAGACACAAATGAACAGGTTTCACTAACCAAGATCATATTAATTAACATGTCTCAATGTCACAACAATTACTCATTATTACAATTCAATTAAAACAACAAATGATTAGATTTCAAAATTGAACGACTCGTTTCTAAATTATTTATAGTGTATTTGCAAAGTATCTTGATACATTCAATTAGATAACACATTAACGTTAAAATCTTATCAATTTATTTTTCAGTAAATTCTAACCAAAACAATATAAGTTAGAAATATAGTAATATTGACAAAATTCATTTGTACCACTTGTTTAAAATATGCTTGATCATTTTTATGTTCATCTCTTTATTGGTCTTTGTCTCAAATAACTCAATGTTAAGAATTTCTCTCTCTTTGCCTGTATTTGAAGTCCTTTGAGAGACTCCTCTCTATTTAGGGTTTCTTTTCGTCAATATTTTAATTCTTTTGTTTTGTTTAAGAATTTGAGCGCAAACTAACAAATGGTTTCGATTCTAAGAATGTCCTAAATCTGCAAAAATTGATTTATTTATATATTCAACAAATTCTTAATCTTTCAATTTTCAAGAATCAAAATATGTTCACAATTTTAATTCAATTGAAAATTACTTTTATATTTAGTGAAAACAGAAATAAACTAAACATTCATTTTAGACATCAATTAAAATTCAATTTTTACAAAAGAATGTAAATATTTATTTGTATTGAAAAATGACAACTAATTGCTTATCACTTATTTGACTCAATAATCACAATAGAAATGAATTAAATAATAGATTCTATAAAAAAAAAGTCTAATCGTAAAAATTTGAATTTTTATTCGAAATTAATTATTTATAAACTTTTTTAAGATTTCATTCGTAAGATTTCTTTTAAAATAAGATTTATTTAATTTTGTAAATTTAGACAAAACACAGTTGTGTGGAGTGTAGACACAGTTTAAGCCCTGAATGTCTCAAAAACAAATCAAGAATAATAAGAACCGAATGTGTTTTTATTGTCGAAAACATGTTTTGCCTCAATTGTAGGTCCAGAGTCCAGACAGAGAGTGAGAAACACACCAATGCTCTAATCCTTTGTAGTACTACAGCGACTCTTATCATATAATAGACAAATGAATAGGTGGTCAACAGAACGACGTTTCTATGCATTGAGGGCTAACTAAACGAGTATTGATCGGAGTTGGAGGCGATGGTCGACTCTTCTTTATTTTTGCAAATCTTATTCAATTTAAACTAAATTAACACTATTTTAAACTCATTTGATGTCATTAAAAATCAAATTTGGTAAATGTAATCTAAAACGAACTAGTCCACCAGAAATGTTACCATCCACCAAGATCATCCAACATTTTATCCTCCCTCTATCCCTAGTTTTTTTTGTGAAGAAAATAAGCATCTCATCCCCTCTATATTCAAAATGTTTTATTTGTTTAGCCAACCCTGTAATGTATACAGTAGTTCAGTAGTCAATAAAGAAAGATATTTAGTATTGTGTGTGAGATCATCTCACTGAGATGAGGATGTGCTCAGCACTACTCAGCACTACTCAGCACCGGGATATTCACTCTTACTCTTATACCTCTTTACTTTCAAATAAATTAAAATTTGGAACAAAACATATTCTCCAATACTTTATAAACCTTAATATAAATTTAAATCCAAAAATGGTCACAAAAAAATGATTTAAACTTTAAATGTTAAGGTTAGTTTCACTTTAATGAGCTTGATCATATTGTTTCTAATTTAAACAACTAAAAACTAGATAAAACAGAATCAGGTCCTCTCAATCGTAAGTTACGAATAAAACAGAATAATTTTTACAATTTATGCAATCATTATATGAAAACTACCCAAAAGATTATTGAAAACATTTAAGTAAAGTATATATAGTTAAATGATCTTGTTCAAATAATTTTTCATTTCACACATTTTCAGATGAGACTATAGATGGCCTCACAAACAATCAAATCAATATCACATCACATCTCTGTGAACACAACACGTGTTTGTGTTTTCAGTTAATAATTTTAAGTTTTGATTTGAATTGATTTGAATTTTGTTTTAATTAATATATTAATCAAAAGCGATGGCAAAGAGTCTGAGAAGTAAATGGAAGAGAAAAATGAAAGCAATTAAAAGAGTGAGATATGGAGAGAAAGAACTCATTAAATTGAAACAAATGGTCGACAAAAATAATGAATCGATGCTTAAAATCGTTGATTTCACACAAAAAGGTTTGCAATTATTTTCATATTTTGAAAATTGGTTTAATTTTTTATTTATATTTAATTTGATTGCAATTATAGTAAAAGACATTGAAATGAAGACAAATGAAAAGGAAAGCGAGAAAATGGAGACCAATAAAGACGTGAAGCGAAATGCAAAGACATTTAGGGATCAATTCGGACAATACCCCAATTGGATGGGAGGCCGACAGAGAAAGAAACTTCAGACTAAAACTAAAAGACTTAAACGTAAAAATTTAAAATAATTGCTTTCATTTTTTTCTGTAAATTAATTATTTTATTCAAATAAATGACATAAAAAATGTTTGAAAGGAGTAATCACTTGAAAGGTTTCCAATCATTGAAACAATGTTTTGAAGAGTTATAATAAGAAGAAAATAATAACTCATTGATGAGGTTTGAGATTATATTCCTCAAGATATCACTTTTTACCAAATTATCATAAAATGTGAGTAAATGTTGCTAGCTCAGTCAAAACTTACTTTGAATTGTGGATGAATTTTGTTGGATCTCTTCTTTAAAATGAATGCCATATTATTATCGATGAAATTCGGTCTTAAAATCAGTTTAGAATTAAAAGGCTTTTATTTTTCAATTTTTTTTGTCTTAACATTTGGATAAATAAGTGATTTAATAATAAAATCTATTTTTACTAATATTTGTCGAAAAATTGGGTTAAAATTAAAGGAATTAATTGAAAGTAACTTTGAATTAATAAAAACAAAACATTTTGTGATTTATATTATTTTTTGACTAAAATATAAAAATTAATAACATTTTGTACCAAAATTTATACAAAAAATGTGCAAATATTTGAAAGTAAGAAATCAGACTAAAGTCGATAATTCGAGTGAAGGCAAATAACCCGAATCTCTTAACCGAATGATTCGACTTTGAGAGACGTCTCGACTCGCTTTTGTCTTTTCCCACTAAAAAGTATTTAAAATTTGAATTAAAGTCAATTGAATAGTGAATTGTGAGTGAATGTGAGGCATACCTGCCATAAGTAAACCGTTTGAACCGATGCTATTCCACAGAAAACGATTCCAATGCCTATTATGACACTCGTGGCCAGAGCTGGCACTTCATCAAAGTTCACAAAAGTGAACAGAATTACACCTAAATATTCAATATATTTCACTCCAATTTATAATAAAGTAGTGTTGGATAAAATATAAGCATGATACAAAACTAACTTACCAGTGAAAAATATGGGGATCGATATAAGAAAGGCTCCGATCGCTACCACTCTTATATGGGAAGTCCTTTTAAGGAATTCAAATGTTCTGTAATTTCAAAATTAATGTTCAAATATTAGCCAAAATCATAAGATATCTTCAAATCAAATAAATTTAAATTCCTTTAAAATGTCATTAAATTTAATTCCTTAAAATATTTGTAAACAATTGGACAAACAGTCGATTCAAACGAGTTTTTAATCTTAAATTATTTTTTAAAAGAATTTTTGAGATGTTTTAAGTGAAGACTTTCTCTTTATTAACAATTTTTAATGCATTCAATGTCTATAAAAAAATATGAGTTATTCATAATTAGTGCAAAAAACTTGAGAAATGCCTAATATTTAATATTTCGAATAAAATCTCTTATATTTTTGTTTTAATGTATAAAAACTAATGTAAAACTAATTTTACTTATTTTTGTTTAAAAGTTTGATAAAACAAATGATAATTTTCATCGATTACTTTGAAAAGTTCTGTAAAGTCTCAAATCGATAAAATATTTTCATTGATCACTGTTTAATGAGAGACCTAGCACATTTATCAACTGTCAACGGAAAAATTTGATGTTAATTAAATTGAAGACATTATTAAGAATTGAGAGAAACACAACTAATAACACAACTATTGCTAAGAATATAATGCAAATATTGTCTACATTTGATTGGAATTATTTTATTTGAAAATGTGGTCAAAATGTTGATAACTATACCTTTTTCGACCGAATCGTGTTTTCAATAATTTAACGGCTGATAGAAATTGTATACAACAGACAAAAAGACAGCACAAGTCGAGGGAAATGGTTAAAGTGCTCAATGAAACTGATATTTGAAATATGCGAACGTATTCTTTAGTATTGGAAACGATTCGCATTTGGTTTCGATTGACTTTCGAGTCGTTCTCTATATTTGGGTCTTCAGTGATAGCTGTGGGACACGTCCTCTGAAGGAAGAATAGCGCTAAGAATGCCATCAGAAGTGATAGCAAACACATGAGCGCCAAAGAGGCCAACATCTCATTGAGACCATAATCACCGTCAATGCAATCACTATTAGAATTGTCATTCGAAGCACTGGTCTTTGGAGAGTGTCTGTCCACTCGCGACCCGTTTAATTGAGGACTAGTTTTGGGGGTTATTGTTGCGCGAGAGATGTCCATTAATGGATGCGCAGAATTGTAATTCACACTTATATTTGGGTTGGATTTGTTGGGCGATCCGTTTATAGTTCGTGAAGATATGTTTCCATTCATTTTGATGGCAGAGTGTGGCCGAGAATGGCTTTTGTGAGACACATGTGATGGATATGGATATGGATATGGCACTCCACTATTGCCTATATGACTCACTGGCCTTAAATTTGGTGAAATGGTTCGCTCATAATTATGAGGCGAAGAATGTGATTGATATATATTTGCAGACATTAGACCACAAATCAATTGTTTAACTCATTTCGCCGAACAATTCTAAAACTTTTGCTTAAATTTCTGATAATTTGTCCACAATTTGACCAAAAAATTGACCGAACAGTTGTGTTGATTAACATTCCAATAGATGTTCAATCGATCTCTTTAAATAAGCATCAAGGATAAATATTTGTTGTTTTTACATTTATTTTTAATAATCTCTAATTTAAATTAAATTAAGTCCCTTTTAGTTGGATTGTACTTGATAAAAGTTGTTGTTAAGCATTATATAACGGTATATTTGATCCTCTATATTATTGAGTCTATAAAATTGCCTTGTATATTTATTTTTTAGAATTATTGATCAAATGAGTGAATGTTATGATAATAAAACTCATAAAAAGATTTAAATCCGTTGAAAGTACTCAAGAAATTAAATTAAACAAAAGTGAACTAAACCGACAACTTTTAGTTTTGAGTTTTAGTCGATATGAGGTCAATGGCAGGAATGGCAGGCATTGGAATGTTTGACACTTTTCCTGATATTTGTTGAATAAGTTTTTAAAGCAAATAAAGTTTTAATCGAAAAAGTTTTGCTTTTTATTCAACACTCGAATCATTTCTCTTCGAAAACTAATTAATTAATTTACAAATCGGTAGAAATTTTTGTTTAAATAAAAAACCGAATAAAAAATAAATTTACTTACGATTAGAGAGTGTTTCGGAAATCATTAAATTATAGATAAATCGGTTAAAAGAGTCATCGGATGTGATATCAAACGAAGTCTAATATTAAGCATATATTTCCAAAAGTGATGTCATTTTCAAATCACAACAAAATAATATTCAATAAAAGGATATCTTCTAAACATTTGAGGAAAAAATTGGCACAAAAGTTATGCTTCAGTTAAAGAAAACTACTTTTTGATAATATTTTGTTTGCGTAAAGAAATGGATGAAATTATGAATAATTGGGTTAACATTTGACGCATTACTGACCCAACATTTTTTTATTCAAAGGATTGAAAAAACTGAGAAAACATTGAGAAAAAAAGATGAAAAGTTTGTCCTGTCTTTCGGTCGTTAATTATTTTGAATCATTTCTCAGTTTTACTGAACTGAATGTCAGATGCGTTCGAATGAAACGGCATTTCAATGTTGTCTCACAACGTATTCGAGTTTCCGTTGACATAAGAGAGCGATCGTGGGATCAGTGATAAAACTGGCTTCCCTTCACCTGGCATTGCAGCAGCAGTGCCACAACCAAGGCATCCAAGTCCCTCTTTTGCCTCTCTGTCGGAATAGACTGCAAACATACACTTTTCTCTCTTCACTTTTTTCACTTTCGTCTCTCTTTTTTTGAGTCAAACGAGTGGTCGCTCCCCTCCAATGTTGACAGATGTGATGCCAGAACTCAGTCTGAGTTCAGTTTTAAAGTCCAAACGGTTCCCACATTTGGGCACAAATTTACTGTAATTCGCAAATAACTGACGAATTGGAAACTCATAAAAATTTTAATTTTTCGGTTTCACCACTAGTTTCATACAATATTCAATGAGATTAGCAAGTTACTTTTTCAAATTCACATTAATTCCGATCATTTGTTCAGTTATTAAGCTATGAATTGCCTCAGGAATGGTAGAGATATGACAGATAATTACTTATGAACTCTACTCCTCTATTACTTAAGTCTTCATCTTCTCTGATATTCATGGAGTGGAGTGGAGTTATCACTCATCACAAATAGCATCGCACAGGACTTAAAAGACTGACATAACACTAATTTCTGATTAACTTTATTTATGACTGCTTTCACTTTTAAACCAAATTTTAATTTCAATTCATTTCATTTCATTTGATTATTAAGCCTATAAAATGGAGTAGAGATGGGAAATACCCCTCTCAGCCATCTTAACCTTACGAATCAAATATCGATTGATTTGCAATTTAGGAAATCTTATGAGTGAGGTATCAATTGCTTCGATATTCAACTAATTGATGTCATAATCGATAAATCAATTTATATTCAAAATTGTTTATTATTTGAACAAAAGCTAAAAGTTGTCAAACATTAAAATTAATAAAAGTTGCATGCTCACAATTCTTTGTCAAATGAAAACTGATATTGAACATTTGTCTATAGTAAGCAAATTAAACGAACTTGGTATAAAATTTTTCAGAAAGATTGCAAATAACCAAGTTAAATGAACTTTTCTGTTTAATTCCTTCGATTACGAGACAAATGTTCGGTGAGTTTTAAAAAAACAGATCAATTCATACAATAATAAGTTTTAAAACTTTTTTTTTTGAATAATATTATAATGGAATGCGTTTTGAACGACGAAATTAAATCAATTTTGTGGTCACTTTGAAGACTAATTGACAAAAATTACAATTTTGTTAATCAAAACGTTTAATGGATTTTCTTTTTGAAAGCTTTGGAAGTCAAGACTTTTTTGCGCTGTCGGTACATATGACCCATCATTAGATACAATGCTATCAATAAAAATATAGTTAATTATTGAAAACAATTGAAGTTCGGAATAATTACTGGGAAACTGTCCGACCATTAAATAGATTCGGAGTAAAGTCGGCAAATGAAACGATACATTCAACGGATTCGGTAATTCCAGAGAGAATTTGCCGCTCTCTTCGAAATTAGTTATACTTTTGAATAGAATGACGGCTTCGCACAGGAATCCCAAGGGGTAGAGCACAGCCCATGCCGTATATCGAATCCATGTTATAAATCGAATGTTGACATCGAAAACACGGAGCATATAATACGGGTAACTATTATTCCAATTAATAAATAAATATCGTTTAAAATCATTTCAAAAAATGAATGAATGAAATACCGAATTGTTTCGACTGAAGTGTAGACCCAAAACAAATAGAAGACCCAAACATTGGTTTGCATTTTGGGCTCGGAGTCTATCATTCCGAATATTATGAAAAAGCGACCAAACAGTTGAATGGAAGGCATTAGAGCACTGCCCGCAGTGTATCCCATCAACGGGTGAAGAATCTCTAATAATTGCATTAAATGTAAGAATTTCATAACTTTGCCGACAGAAAGGTATGTGCTTTCAGTTGAGTCTATCATTAATAAGAAAATAATTTTTATTAAATGTAACAAAAAAATTGGAGAGATATGGATGACTGACCCGAACCCTCTTTTATGTAACGAATGCCTAATATTACAAATATGTAAACGAATCCAACGAATTGAAACAAATTGTAGAGAAAAAGATACGTTTTCTTGAAATCCTCGACTGAAATATTTGAAACAGATATCAATATTCTGAGCCAAAAGGGAGGGCTTTCCATTAATTCTTTTAAATCGTTCAAATCGTTAAAACCTTTGAAACTCTTTTTCATTGACTTCTTTCTTCGGCCAAAATCTTTTTGACCGAAATTTCGATAAGAATTTTGTTGGTTAGGAATCAATTCGTCTAATTGTCTGTCCATTTGATTGTCGTCGGAGTCGTCTTCATTATGAATGCGGTCGAAGTCGACTTTAAGCCATTGCGGTCTAACCGCCGATGAGAGCAGTCGAGACCACAAAAGGTTTGACTTCTTTTTGATAACAAATTGAATGTCTCTATCATTCACTTTATAAAAACTTTCCTAAAAATCAAAATAATTATACAATAGATTCGTAATTTTGATAACAAATGACTCACTTTTGGGTCGACTTCAGAATAAAACTGAATGAGAAACGAGTAATCATTGAGACCTTTGGCTCCAATACCTGATCCTTGGAATTGGAGACTCTCCTCTTTCAAGTCAATTGAAGGCGACTATTAAACAATCACTTAATTGTAATTCTAATTTAGAAATTAATAAGTGTTGTGACAAACCTTGACATTCTTCAGATCGATCTTAAGACTAATGGTATCATTGTTTTGTCCCCAATAGACAAATGGACTCAAATGTTTGTCACCGAATGACTGATCCATTCCTTCATTGATTTGCACAATAGTTTAGAAACAAATAATTTGTTTAACCAAAAATCAATTCAATTATATTTATTGAAATTATAAATAATTTATTTCATTCGAAAAGGAAAGAGATATAAAATATGGGGAAAATTGAGGTAAAAATTGTATATTAAATAAAAGTCAAACGAAGTAATAGTAAAACCGATTTACGATAAAACTGTTTTAATATTTAATATTAATTTTGTTTATTAGAGTCTAAAACACTTGATATTCAATACAAACACAGACTCTGAATAAGAGTTGTTTTTGAGCTAATAATTACAATCGAAACCACTTATAATTACGCCGACAATCAAATTCATATTTGGTTTCTATAAATTATGAAATAACCGAATCAATTGTTTATTATTATTAATTATATAAAGAGAGACTAATTTTTCTTTGAATGTCATTTAAATATTAAAATCTTTGAGTTGTTATTATAAAGACTTTATTAATCAATACTTGAATGTTGTTATGAAAACATTGCTCACACTTCTTGGTTGTTTTTGTCTTAAGTCAATTGAACTTGTACAACTTTTGTTTTAATTTTAAACTTGAATATATTGGATCAACAAAATAATTATTCAAGTTTATAAACTCTGTTTTTTAAATATTTACTAATTTTTGTTTATAAGTTCTTGACTTCTAATCAAATGTTGAAATATTGATTATTTTAAAAACTTTGGTTCAATTGAAGGCATCAATAAATTCAATCAAATAATAAATATTACATAACTTTTTGCCATTAAAATAATTTATTTAAAGATGTCATCTATTGATCCAAAAGATATTGAAATTAGGTCTGTGTTTAGAATCAATTATCCATTAAAATAAATGTGAAATACTTTGAGGAAAATAATTGATTTATTAATTAATGATTTCAGAGTGAGTTCAGTACTTAATAAAGACGTCAAACAATACGGAAAACAATTCTTGTTTGACGGAAGAGACGACACGTGTTGGAACTCGGATCAGGTCTAACCTCTCGACTCACTCTTCAAAACATAACTCAATTTAAATTTGAATCAAATTTCAGGCAAAGAATCAATGGATTGAATGTCGATTTAAACACGAGATTAGAATCAAGGAAATGATGATTCAATTTCAGGGAGGATTCGCTGCAAAACAAATAGTCGTCCAATACTTGAGTCCCGAAAACCAATTAATTGATGAAAAAATTTTATACGCGAACGACAAAAACGATTTGCAAGTTTTCAAAGATTTATCTCAAAACTCAATCAATAAAATCAAAATTATTTTCAATCAATGCTCTGATCTTTTCGGGCGAATAATTGTTTATAAATTGGATTTTTTGATAGAAAATAACTAATATTTGTTTCTTTAAAACAATTTTCATAATTTTAATACTTTAAAAATTTTAATAAATTTTGCAATAAAAATATAATTGAAAAGAGCCATGCTCATACCATAACACATCTCAAATTGTTTCCATAAAAAAACATTTTTGTGATCTTTTCCAGTGATATCATACGAAAAGCTTAATTCAAAAGTTAGGATCAAATTAAATGATAGGAAAGGACTCATAAATAATTTCAATTTTATTCAGTCATTTATATTACTTTGAATGCACATTTTAAATAAAATGGTCAAGATAATTTGCTTTATTTATGCTGATCAGGAAATTATAGGTCAATTTTAGTGATATATGCAATCAATTTTGTTGTTCTCATTCGTTAAAGTGTTTCCAAAACCAAATATTGCGCCAAACATTCAAAACAAATCGAGTTTTTTGGTTTTTATAAAAAAAAAGGTGACCACATTTAAACCAAAGTATAAATATTGAAAGTTCAATTCATTAAATTATTTTTGCAAATTAAATTTCCTTAAACTGAGCTAGCAAAAATTACATTATTTGATTGAATTCATTATTAACTGTTTGAGTATGCTCAATTCTGCTTAAAATAAATTGATGTTGACATACTTTCAAGTTGTTCATCTTATAACCCAAAACAGTGAGTGCGGCAGACTGTATGTCCATGTGGAGACTTTCCCTTTAATATTTAAGTGAAAAATTGTTTGGAAAAGTTTGCTTGATCATGTTTGATTATAAACAACTAAATTTGGATCAGACTCAAGATGAACTTCATGTCAAGAGTATTTTAAATGTGTTATCAAAGTACGGATGGCTCGTCAACACTTATAATGTGGTAATTTTTGCTTGATACATTTATTTCAAAATCTTTGATTGATATCTCTTCTCAAAGAAATAATTTCTAAAACTATTTAATTTGAGCTAAAATTACAGTTTAATTAAAATTCAGTTATAATCTTATGAAGAGTTTTACTTCAAATGAATTGTGAATAAGTGTTAGATATCGAGAGGACAACTCTTGAAGACAACCAATCATTGAATTCTCCGCTAATTTTATTTGCTTTCAAATCATTTATATTAATCATATTTTAATAAAATTTATAATATAAACGTATATATTATTAATACAGTATTTGATAATCATATGATTTACAAAAGATTGAATTGCTAATATCTATTTATCAACTATTAATGGACCAAGAACAAATAACTTTTTAATATTTTGTAGTTTGCCAATCTCTTAAATTAACTATTATACCAAGGTAACAATTGACATGAAATGAAAAGTATATATAAGATTCGAGTTTTTGTGATAACTTTCAAATTATTATTTGAACTTGGTTATAGTTTACTGTAATTTGATACTTCAAACTTAGAAAGAATTTTGTCGACAATTATTAATTGTTATTCAATTGTAAAAATATATTCAATGGATTATCAATTTATATCCAGATGCAAATTTTATAATTCTTAATTTATTATCTATTCTATAGATTCAATGAAATTTTCACCAAGTTGTTTATTAGTCAATGAATTTTGGGAGATTTTTTAGTATTGGATTTGGAATACTAATTCTATAGAATCTATACCTACGGTATATATATATATATACTTGCTCACTTTGGTTATAACTTATAAGTTATAAGACAGTGATTTTGGAGAAATAACACAATCTTTCAATTCATATATTGTTAGAATACAGAGTTTTGCATTTTTACCACTATTTTGTGATATTCTGTGCTATTTTGTGATATTCTGTGCTATTCTGTGCTATTTTGTGATATTGTGTACCAATTTTATGCTCAACTTTGAACACAAACAGAATAGTGAGCTAAGGGTGGAAAACGCCGTACATTCTGTGTATAGGTCTGATTGACTGCTGTCCTCAATCCTCACTTCACATTCAAACACAAACTAAATAATATGAAACTTATGTTATTTAAGCTTATAATAAAAATGATCATGGTCCATATTCTATTAATTAAACATTCCTTAAACTATAGGATTATTTCCTTTCGAATAGTTGGTCGAAATTACCGAAATCTTGGGCTCAAAGTCTCGAAAATTTTGAAATCGAAAAAATTGATTCTTTGTTATCATTTGAATCAAATTTGTGTCATTCAAATGTTTTACCGTTAAGTCTTCTCTCCTACCGCTCCACTTGTTTTGCACTTCAGTTGTCGCGTAAATCCGTCGGTGACTCACAAATCAATTTTTTGGGAAAACAATTCGGACTCAAAGACAGACTCTTAGAAACAGAATTAAAGAATTCAATTAATCCTAAAATGAAATACGAAATTTTAAACCGAAAAATAAAACATAAGAAACGGCACGAAATCGCACGGCTCTCACATTTAGTGGATCAGCTCTTGAAGAGTTTGCCTGAGTGTCAAACTGTTATAGACTGTGGTTCAGGTCAGGGACATCTCTCCAGAGTATTGAGTCTTTGTTTTGGTTATAACGTGATTAGTATAGAAGGAGATGAAGACAACGTTTTGGGCGCTCAGAATAAAGACACCAATACTTTGAAAAGTCTGAAGCGATACCGACTCACAAATGAAATACACTCACAATTTCCTAAAAAAGTCAATCAATTGTTAAATAATAACTCATCGATCAGTGAAGTGGTAGAGAGTGGTTCACAAAACCATCTTTTATTAGGCCTTCACGCGTGTGGACCCCTTTCCAACATAATTATCAATCAATTGACTGCGTGTCCCGAAGCAAAAGCAATGGTTTTACTCAGTTGTTGTTATATGAAAACTGGTTCGAGGTATTAAACCTACCATTTGTTAGATTTTCAAATAAATTATTATTTTGTTTAAGTTTTCCAATGAGTCAAATGGTTGGCAGTCTTTGTAAAAATGATTTAAGTTATGCGGCAAAAGAGACGGCCTGTCATGCAATCGATAAATTTATTGAGAAAATCAAAAATAAAGGTAATTTTTGCTACAATTAAATCAATAATATTAACCTTGGTTGTTACTTTTAGATGATTTGGATTCCCTTAAAGTTCACTGTTTTCGTGCAACTTTAGAGGCACTTATCGTTAAATTCAGTCCAAATATGAAACACAAATCTCTGAGAAGAGTAAAAATCACTGAAACCATGAATTTCAAGGAGTATTCGATGAAAGCAATCGAAGGCTTCGATATTACAATTCCTGACAAAGAATTTGACTCTCCTTTTGTTCAAAAATGTTTGGAACACCAGAAGAAAGTTATTATATTCTATTCCCTGAAACTATTGTCGGCCCCATTGGTTGAAACTTTAATTTTATTGGATTTTATTAATTATTTGAAAGAAAATGGTATTCGATCAGCACTTTTGCAAGTTTTCGATCCAATAGTTTCGCCGCGAAATAACGCATTGATTGCTATTAAATAGTCTCAAATAAAATAAATTTATAGTATTTTATAGTATTTTTGGATTTATTTTTGTTTTAATGATTTAAGTTTAAGTGTTTTATTGGATATCGAACGCGAATTAAGTCAAATACCAGTCCTGTCATAATAGAGCTGTGAATGAGAGCACAACTGCACTCTTAATCTCTATTGTATGGAATGGAATAAAAGCTAAAAGAAGTGACAGAACAGTAAAAGAGCGATGATTTTGACTCAAACTATGAAACACCACTTTTGTTGCATTCAATTACTACACGAGAACTCCATTTAAAACATATGGAAATGTTCACAGATTCAGACCAAACACCTATCAAGTGATGAGTGCGAGGGCTGTCACTGAGGGGAACGACAAGATTTAGTTGATTTCTTTGAGGACTTCGATTTAAAAACTCTTAGAGTTAGGAATCGAGTCAAATATGAAAGTGAATTCATATAACGCATGACTGACCACTTCTGATGGCTCTGGTCTTCACTTTCTTTGACCACAAGTAATGGTTAAGAAACGAAACCACAATAAAAGTTAATTATAGTTATATTTTTAAACTCTATTTGTCTGTATTGACAACAATTCACAGCAAATGACAACTTATTTGTGACTTCACTCTAATCAACAAAAAGTTGACTTTTGTTGAACTGAAGCACAAAAGAGAAGCACTGAATGAATGCAAAACTGCGTAAAACTGCTGTCAAACTCTCGTTTATTGATATTCTTTGCTGAAGGACTAAAGGACTGACAACTTCTAAAAGACTAGTAGGGGATCAACAAGTGCTTCGTTTCCCATCACTTTATACATCCGAGTCTTTAATGTTAAGCTTAAAATCAAAGTGAGACAAAAGTGAGACAAACGCTCACAAACTCTCATAACTCGAGTCTCGAACTACTATTCCATTCAAATTGAATTCAAATTGAATTCGAGCCCAAAGTTCGACAAATATTCAACTCATGTCTCACTCGAAACCGGATTTAAACACACAGTTGTGTCGCGTATGCGGTGATCGAGCATCAGGTTTGTTCAATTTGTCTTTATTTATTTATTTAGAAAGACCAAGTTCATATTTATCGTAAGTATAGGAAGACATTATGGTGTGATCAGTTGCGATGGATGTCGGGGTTTCTTCAAAAGGAGTGTTCGCCGTAACTTAATCTATTCGTGTAAAGAGAACGGCATTTGTTTTATTGATGTCTCCACAAGAAATCAGTGCCAATACTGTCGGTTCCAGAAATGCATTTCAGGTATTGTATGAGTGGTTAGTAATGCACTCCAATCACAAGACTTAAACTTTTCTCTTTTGCATTACTTTTGCAGTCAATATGAAAAGAGAGGGTAAATATTTGTTTAAAATCGAGTCAATAACAAAATTCTTTAACCGAAAGATTCATTTTTGTCTGAATTTGATTAGTTTTATGCTTTTTGTTAACATATTTTTGTGACACTTTTTCCACTTTAAAGCCGTTCAAAACGAGAGAATTAATTGCAATACAAATACAAGAAATTCAAGTAATAGTTCTCAACGTTTTGTCAGTAAATATGTTTCCGACAAAAGAAATTCTCCGAAAATAGCCGTCAGAAACAGCACATCAAATACTAACCAAACGTTGGGTAACACATCGGTAGTGGCCGACTCAACCACATCCCCTATTTGTATGGGCACCCACTCTAATGCTAATTATCTCTCATTGTCGTCATCTTTGCAATGGAACGGTTCGATGTCGTCCTTCTATTCTCCCAATTACTACACCATTACTTCTAACACTTTCACACAAATGGCGCGAATAATATTCAGCACAGGTATCCATTTATCCATTTATTGAACTCAAATTATTTCAATTTGGATATAAGATTGTCTAATTTGTGTGTTAGTGCACTGGGCGCTTAGCATTCCTGCTTTCCATACTTTATGCCGTAGCGATCAGAAGCTGCTTTTGGAGGAAACCCTCAATGAATTGCTTGTTCTGACTTTAATGCAACAAACAGTGAGCACCGTTGCCCTCACCACTGATCCCACTAATTATGCGCCACTCGTTTGGAACAATTACTTCGCAAATAATGTCGAACAACAAAAGTTGTCGGATATTATTAATTACATACGAGGTCTACAACTAAATCAAACGGAGTTTACCTGCCTCAAAGTTCTCCTTCTGTTCAGACCGGGTTAGTATCAAACAAGAGAGTTAATAGACAATATTGATCTTGGTAAAAATTGATATAAACCTATACTTTTATGTATGTATTGTTTGTAGAATGCAGTGGACTCTCTTCTGGAGAGCACATCAGTTCAATGCAAGACGAGGCACAGATGCTCTTATATGAGAACATACAGCAAAGGATAGCCACGAATGCGGTCAACACAAGTGTCACTTCATTAACACTTCGTTTCGGTCGTCTTTTGCTGTTATTGTCTGCACTGAAACGTCTGAATCGAACTAATTTGGGTTCCATTCAAAACAGTTTATTGGGTTTAGCTCTCAATCAATTGGCTCTTTAGTCACCAAATTATTTCATTCAAATCACAATTTATCCCACATTTGACCGAATTGTCCACAATTTTCCAAACGATAATCAAATTATTGATCCATTTGTGACCACAAACCTATAGTTTCCAAAATATCAACTTTTCGTTTTCCATTTAAAGCAAAGTCTATCTTATTCTTAAATCATTTAGAATTTTTATTTTTAGCAAGTTCATTGGGCTTTATTTACCAGTCTTTCGAAAATAATGATCTATTTGATTTTTACATCCAATTTCAAATAAGGTTAATATAATATATTTGTTCAAAAAAGCTCTTAATTAACGACCATTTATTTGTGTGTCCACTCATTTACACCGAATAACAAAATTATTATATTATTTCTATTAAGAAAAGTATTATAAAAATAAGTTTATTATAATTATCGATGGCTTACAGTTTGACTAATGTATCGAATATTAATCTATTGTTTTCTTAATCAACTCATAAGTTCTAACACTTGAATAACACTTTATTTTTTGATTTCCAAAAGTTATTCAACTTTCTGTTAACTCTAAACATAAAAATCGATTCATTTTTTGAATATAAAGAATTGAAGACAAATTTTGACAAGATCAATTTTATTCATATATCACTTGAAAGTTGAACCCAGAGATCAATCTAGTATTTTATTGATAGTTTTTGTGAGGATATGGTCAAGAAGTTTATCCAAATTAGAATTCTGCAATGGTTTTCGCCAAAATTAAATAAATTGAGATAGTTGCTATTTGTTAGAATCAATATTCGGATATTGAAAATACATAAATTGTAAATACATTGTATGTTCTTCTTTTCGGTAACTAATTGTCATTTTATTCATTGAATGTAATTTAAAATTGAATCTAAAATTTTAATCCAAAAATAATAATAATAATATCCATGGTCATGTATTCAAATAAAAATTACCTTTAAATTGGTTTTCTTTAAAGCCTCACAATTGAAATGAGGGACTGAAGTGTCGACAAATTAAATCTTAAATTGAATCTTAAAAAACATATTTTCAGTGAATTTCTTAAAGGAAAAGTCCAAACCTTAATGTATTAGATAGAAGGCCCCCGCCCGTGAGCACCCCAGCTGAAATTATGAATTTCGGATAGAGGGAGTGCTAATTAGCAATAGTTGTTCTAGACCAGAGCTGTTTCGATGGCCAACTATTTAATAGAATACCTTGTGTAATTTATTGTCATTTACAGATATTTTATATGAA
>JAQGCQ010000002.1:0-73974 GCA_034699945.1 Chamobates pusillus
CATCAGAGGTGGCTTTAAGTTGTAATGAGAGGGCAGTACTCATCACAAGTCATACATTTCAATGATTTCGTGTAAATAAATGTTTAAATTAGTCAACGGTTTAGTAGTGTTTGGTCTGTCGTTGAGACGAGTCGTGAACTGATAGAGTTTCCTCTTCGCGAGGATTTCCTAACCTAACCTCGGCTGCGATCAGCAGTTATTTACTTTCCATCAACTAATTAATGGTGTGTTTTATGTCAGTTCTGACCATTAATTAGATATAATCAGAAGTAACTGACATTAACTATTGATTCACGTCTTCGCCGACACTACTTTTGTGGTGACTTTCAGCTAAAAGCCATTAGAATTGCGAAGGCTTTTAATCACAGTTTCCATACAAATAAAAATGGCTCTCAATTGACGTTAAAATCGTATTAATAGACAATTAAACGATTAGTCTTTCAGAGCAAACATTTCTAATTAAATGATATCCAAATAAACGAAATGAAGACATTTCTGATAATTTGGTTAACAGTTTTCTTAATCTTTATCTTCGATTTGATTGGATGTGAATCTAATGAAAGCCAAATCTGTTCTTCGGGACAATTTTGTCCGGACACAGACTATGGCCCGCAATCGCCTTATATTCCGTGCGAATACTTGTAATTAAATTGTATTCTTTTAAAGACTTGAAAATGAATTGATTGTCAACTTTTCTTTTAAGACCTTTGGATTTCTTGGAATGCGAGGAACCGTTTGACCACAGAGGCAATCATTCAGCAAAAGAAAGTATGGGACATGGATGCTCTAAAGTATGACCATGATTGACACAATTTGTCACATAATTAATCGGTAATTATTGTTAATTGTTTAGTTCGGTGGACAGAGATATGAAGACATGGAATTCACTTCAAGGAATTGCAGTGTTTTGGAAGGCATTCAATGTTTTGGTTTAAAAAATTTTATGAAACCCGGATTTCCGTGCGTTCGGTCAGTATTTATGTGACAATTATTGTGGCCATACATTAACTCCAAACTCTTTATTCGGCAGATATTCGGGACATTATTTTGTGACGACATTACTTTATTCACTATTATTAGGCTTTTTAGGAATGGACCGCTTCTGTTTAGGCCATACGGGCACTGCTGTCGGCAAACTATTAACTTTGGGTGGGGTCGGCATTTGGTGGATCGTCGATATTGTCCTCTTAGTCACCGGACATCTTATGCCAGAAGACGGCAGTCAATGGATGCCAAACGCATAACTTCTTTCATTTGTCGATAACTTTCATTAAATTGTTTTATTTCAAAACAATTTGCATTCAATTCATTGCAATTTAAATACATTTAAATAATTGATTAAAATTTTATTAAAATAGAGATTAATTTTTTAAAATTTGTCTTTAATTATGATAATGATTGACAATGATAAATGATCATGCACATTTAAATATCAATTCATCTCTTATTTGAGTTATATTTTAAATTAGTTTCATAGTATTGGGAATTAAAACTATGCAAATATATCAACTTGGTCATATTCCGATAAGGTTGGCAAAATAGTTGTCTTATTGTGTCCTAAAGTGTGATATTTTGGTAATTCTTTGCATTTGACTCAAAGTTTTGAAACATTTGAAAAAAGTTTGTCGTAATTAATGTTTTATTTATTATTTACGGATTTGTCATAAATTGAGATAAAATTGGATGAAATGGCAGTGCTTTGCAAACACTCATTGATTTTGTTTATATTTAATATTTATTTAATTAAACGTTTGTTTAATAATAAATACTATTTTGTGTTGAATAATATGAGTGACAAATAGAGGAAATGAAGTGTTGAGACATTCATTATATTTGAAATAAAATGGTTAACTATTTTGTCGGTCAGTAGTGTTGTGCACATCAGTGACTCATCAGTCAGTCATCACTTCATTAATGCCATTAAATATCATACTTTGAACTCAACTATTATTAAACCATTGAATCGATTAATTGCATTCAAAAACAATTATTTTTTACTTTTATTTACATTAATTTAAATAAATTAATGAAATCTTATATCCGTTGAAATTTGTGTCCAATAAATCGTTAATATTTTGAATCAATTGAACTGACAGTCAGTGCCTCACAAATGGTATCATTTGATGAAAAATTTCAATTTAATTATTGCCTCAAAAGACTTGAAAATATTATCATTTGTTTTATTAAACGTTAATAAAAATCTTGAGCCAACAAATGGCAGCACTTTTGGATAAAATCGGAAAAATATTTAAGGGAAGCAATGGTTCCACTGATGTTAAGCGCAAAAAATTTTACCATAACATCAGATTCAATGAAAACCCCGAAGACTTTTGGCATATTATTGGCGAAATTGGTGATGGAGCTTTCGGCAAAGTTTACAAGGTTAGTTTATATTTCTCCATAACCCTAATTATTGCACGATGATTTATTATTAATCGATTGATTGCTTTCGATGACTATTTTATTTCAAAATAATCTTTAGTTTTAATAAATGAGATGGAATCTAAAATTAAATTATGACAATATATGTGCTAGTTCAGTTTAGTTCAGTTCGGTTTTGTTTACTGTTTGTGAAAAGTTTCTACGATTCGGTCCTTAATTTGAGAAAAGATACGAATTTTGAATTATTTTGAATTAATAATAATTAATAATAATTTGAATTTTGGATAAAAGGCGTCCAACAAAGAAAGCGGTGCTTTGGCCGCCGCAAAGATCTGTGAACTCAAAGGAGAGGACGAATTGGATGACTTCACCGTCGAAATAGATATACTCTCTGAATGTCACCACAAAAATGTTGTCCAATTACTCGAAGCATTTTTCTTTGAGGGAAAACTTTGGGTAAGTTTTGATTCTATTTTGAGATGTCCTCACTTCTAATCAATTGACTTTTTAAAGATGTTGATTGAGTTCTGTGAGGGCGGAGCCATTGACTCAATTCTCATTGATTTGGAAAAACCATTGACTGAAAGCCAAATAAAATATGTTTGCCGTGAAATATGCGAAGCCCTACAGTTTCTGCACCGGAATAAAGTCATTCACAGAGATTTGAAAGCCGGCAATGTTTTACTCACACTCGACGGTGACGTCAAATTAGGTGACTGTCCTTTCATTACTAATTTCATGTCTTTTACTTAAATAGTTTTGGCGTCGAATCGCTTTTAAATGTTATTTCATTTATTAATACTTTTGTCTTAATTTCAGCCGATTTCGGAGTTTCGGCCAAAAATAAACATACCCTACAAAAGAGAGACTCATTTATTGGAACCCCCTATTGGTTAGGACTTTGATTTTCATATTTTTAACAAAATGTTCTAATTTTGAATTTATGATTATTTGAAGGATGGCTCCCGAAGTGGTTATGTGTGAGACCTTTCGTGATAATCCATATGATTATAAGTCTGACATTTGGTCTTTGGGTGAGAACTCTTCTGTCACTTTCTCTCTAATCTCAGAATTAAAATGAATTGAATCGTTGGATAGGAATCACTTTAATAGAATTCGCTCAAATGGAACCACCCAACCATCAAATGGCACCGATGAGAGTTTTACTTAAAATTCAAAAAGCAGATCCGCCCAAATTGGACAGACCTTCGCTTTGGAGCAGAGAATTCAATGACTTCATAGCTTATTGTTTGATTAAAGACCCGACACAACGACCGAATGCCTCCGATCTTCTAAATCATGATTTCATCAGAAACTGTTCCGATAAGAAACCAATTCTTGCGCTCATCAGTGAATACAAAGCAGAAGTTGTCGAAGAAGTGGTAGAAGAAAATGAAGACGATATAATAATTGAGGTCAGTTTTCTTTGTTTTATTCTATTTGTTTTTTGTCTCATTTCTGTCTTCACTTTATTGCTTCAGAAGAATATCTTTAAGACGGGTAACAATTCTATTCTAACCCTTCTTTTCCTCTTTTGCTTTATTTCCACTTTTATTTGTTTCTAATATTTGTATGTTTTGTCAAATATTGATTTATTTGCCTTTAATTGAAAATAATGTTAATATAATCTTGTAACTTTTAGGAACCAAGTTCTGTTCGCCAAAGCATTATAGGCGACACTCCATTAAGTTTAGACGATAACCAAAACACTACTAACGGAACGGATCAAATCAATGATTCGTTGAAAGAAAAATTGGAACCAATCAGTAAAGAAGGGATTAAAAGCGTTGACTCCAACGAAAAGTCACAAAAGAATTCTAAAGAAAATATATCAACGAATCAAATCACTCATCAGAAACGACAGGCGCCTAAACCGCCACAAATTACTAAAGACATCCCAGAAAAGAATGGCATCGATTCTGTTTCCACTGAAAATAAGTCAGAAATTGAGAGTTCGGTTCCAAACGAAGAAAGTGTTGACGAAAATAAAGCGACAAAAATGGATGAAATCAAAACTGAAGACATCGATTCGAAGATAACTAACGAAGAAAGTCATTCATCGGAAGAAACTTCGAGTCAATCGGTGGCCACAAATGAAAATTGCGAAGAAATGTCTCCCAATTATGAAGTGACAGTTTCTCCAAATCACAGCACAATAATTAAGACAATTGAAGACTCGAACCCCGATATGTGTCACGTCTCGATTGTCACCATTGATAACGGAAAAGACGTTTCAATACAAACCGCAAACGAAGAAAATTCTTCTGAAACAGAACTCATGAATTTAATGACACCATTCCCTAATAGTTCATCAAAAGATGAAGTAGTGATTGTTAGAACTGATGACTTCCCGACCAGTGATAAGATTGTGGTCACCACTGAGTATATGCCTTCCAGTGATGAAAACACATTTAAAAATGACACCAAATTTGTTGAAAAAGAGTCTGAATTAAGTGGTGATCAGAGAAGTCGTGCATCACTTCATGCGGATGCGGACGACACCATTTCTATTCAAACCTCTTCCTCTGACAACAGTGCAAATCAAAGCGAACACAAACCGAAAATTAAAGTCAATTTGAATTTGGTGTCAGAAATAGAACCCGAACCTCATTCCAAGACAGATACCACAGAATCGCATGAAGTTTCCAAAACGCGTGTGGATCAGGTGCCAAATCAAAAGGAGCCACAGACTAAAGCCAATGTCTCAAATGGCATATTTCCGTCGGACTCAGCCATTAAGTCGAGCGCTTCTGCTCTCAAACGAGAACTTTCAGATTCGGGCAGTTTTTTTAGTGTCAGTTCTGATAAAGAAAATAACTCTCAAAACGAAACCACTCCACAAAATCCCGTCGTTTTAAGGAAAAGGCGAGAAAAGGTTTGACTTCAAACTAATATTTACCGAATTTTAAATTAATTTTGTTTTAAATTTAAGGAAATGTATTTAAAAAAGAGCAGTAATTCCCAAAATGCTGCCCAAAAGAAGACATTGACCCGAACCCGAAAGTTTGTTATCGACGGAGTTGTAGTGACGACGACTACCAGTAAAGTAATTTATGGCGATTCAGACAAATTACGCGATGACCACGTCCTCAGGTATGTCCTCTCTATTTGTTTATTAAATAATAAAATTTGAATTAATTGTAAACCAAAGGAAACAAGAGTTAAGAGAACTAAAAATGCTTCAAAAGCAAGAGAACAAACAGTTCCAAGACTTGACATTCAAAGCACAGTTCGGTATCGAACAACAGGAGAAGCGCTTCGAAGTCGAAATGATTGCTCTTAAACGCAATTATGACAACGATTTGGAGGCACTTAACAGACAACAGAAACAATTGGTCGAAAAAGCGGAACAACAACAGGATATGGACTTAAAATACGCCTCAAAGAAAATCCGAGCGGAACAGGAAAGAGAACTCAAACAATTCAAAGAGTGCGTCAAAAATGAACTCAAACTCCTTAAACAAGAGGTCGATCTCTTGCCTAAAGATAAGCGAAAAGATGCCTTTCGTATCAGAAAAGATAAATTGGACCTAGAACATATGGAAAGGGAACGTATTTTTATCGAAAGTCTAAATGAAAGTCATGACATTTCATTGAAAAGACTGAGCGAAAGTCACCGAGATAAACTCGCACTTCTTGAGAGACAATTTCTACAGCAAAAACAACAGCTCCAGAGGGCTAAAGAGGCCGCCATTTGGGAACTCGAAGAACGACATCTCCACGAGAAGCACCAGCTCTCCAAAAGACAATTAAAAGATTCGTTTTTCCTTCAAAGACATCAAATGTTGGTTCGACACGAAAAGGTCGGTTCTCTTCTATTTCAATCAAACAGTCTTTGATTTTATTAATTGATATAAATTTGTTTGTTTAGGAATTGGAACAAATAAAGCGAATGAATGCTTTACAAGAAGACGAGCTCTTGAAACGACAGGCCATAGAAAGACGTCATTTACCCAAAAGAATTCGGTCAGAGATGAAGACCAGAGAACTTATGTTTAGGGAAAGTCTACGCATAAGTATGGCTAACCTTACGTTTAGTAATGACGAAGAAAGAGATAAATTGAAGCGCTTCCAGGAAAGTGAGAAGAAGAGGTATAAAGCAGAACAGTTAAGACAAGAACACAAACACTCCAAACAATTGGAAGAATTGCGAAACTTTTGTGAGTCAACGATTCGAGACTTGGAGCAGATCCAGAATGAGAAGCGTAAAGCTCTGATGGAGCATGAAACGGTTAAACTCAAACTTCTCGATGAACAGCACAATAATGAATTCCGTGAATGGAAGGCACACCTTAAACCCAGGAAACAGGTATCAGTCTATCAGTCCTATTACTTATCACTTGATTAACGATTGATAACAACTATTAATATTTGTGATCAGAAACTGGAAGAAGAGTTTGCGCGTCAGAGGGAGGAACAAGAACGTTTCTATGGTCCTAATTTGCCCTTCCTCAATGAATTAGCGTTCAATGATTCCCCGCATATGACTCTACATAATAGTGGTTCCAGTTCTTGTTCACCAGCGAGTACTCCGGGCAATGATATGTCATCTCAACACACATTGCATTCATAGCTTTCATTCAAATCTATTTAATTTTTGCACATTTTTTAAAAACAAATTTTTGTTTAATATTTTCATCTTTTGTTTGCTTTACTACTAGTCTTATGAAACGAAATTGACTTCAATTGAGGGCCGAATTCTCTCACTTTAATTGCAAAACAATTCTCCAAAACTGATTCCAATTTGTCATTAAATTAAAGGAAACCCTAATAACTGACTCAACCCTTATATTCTTTTATGATTTTGTTAATCAAATATCTTCAAAATGAGTTGAAATTAAGACCTTGTCTGTCCTGTTTGAGCATGGTCACATTATTTATTTTTAAATTGAAGGACATTCAAAAAGTTGAATTATTTTGTATTGGAATCGATTTAAGAGTAATTTGAGGAAAGACTGGGAGAAATACTAAAGACATTTGAAAAAAGTAGCCCCGAATAGGATACCAAAGTCTGTTTGTGAGGACCACTACTCTATTATATGCCGTTTATTGAAATTGAAGTTCAATTGATTGCAGTTTAAGTGAGAGAATTGGGAAACGATTTTGTATTAAATCTTAAAAATGGTTCTGTTGTTGACATATATAACAAACTACTTATGCATTTAAGCGAAACTTTCTTTACATAAATTATTGCAAAATTAATTTTAAGACTGAATTAATGCCAAATCAAACGTTTGTACAGAAATATTAAGTCTTTTATTTGGGTTTTGAGTGAAAGTTTTGCTTTTCTGCTTAACTCTGCAAACATTTGTGGGTTTAAATGGTTTGCAATTTAAGTGCCTTTTATTAACATATTATATATTATTATTATTATTATATAATATTTTTAAAGTATATTTCAATCAATAAATTTGAAAATTTTATTAAATTATGGAAAACTCGAAGAAATTTATTAAAAAATAACAACTGAGCCCTTCTATCAAATATTGTGAACCACCTCTGAATAACCACTACTTCGAAGAAGCATCTCTTTTTAATTTACTTGGACAAAGCTACCTGTGCCATCTTACTGACCCATTTATATATGAGTCACAAATGTATTGTTTAATAAAGAGGAGTTCCGGTCAATAGTATAAAGTTTAAACTATAAGAACTTCTTGTGAGCAAATCAGGAGTACATTGAAATGGAGTGTCAGGTAAGCTAACTGTTGACCATGGTCAGTTGATCACTCATCACATAAACTCCAACCTACTTTACATGGAGATAGACCTGACGTAGTTGGCAAAGCTGAGGTCAAAGTTTGGAAGGAGTGCCAAAAGTTCTTACTATGAGATGGTTATTGAGTTGCGGGCATACATTTGTACCATTCGTTTGCTATTTATCTCAATATTTGTAAATTGATTTTAAAAACTTAATCGTAATTTAAGTTTAAATATAATTTGAGAACAAAATTGATTTGTATTTAATTTTTATTAATATATATTTAAAAATATAATATATTTAAACTTTGAATGCTTTGGTTTTGGTATTCAAACAGAATTTACTAATTAATATAAAATTCAATATTTTTCACAATATTTTAATTAAAAGTTGGAACGCAATGAGAGACCAATTGATGACAACATTTATTTTTAGAGATTCTAAGTTTAGGACGACTTTTCTTTTCCCAACAAATTGTTAGTCAATTATATATATACTGTTCGGTCAATTGATGGCCAAACAAATGGACAAATGATTCGATGGCCTTAAATGGTCTCAATTGAAGGCAGTCTTTAAACTGACAATATTTTTATGTAAAACAATTGTTCAGAAAATATGGTTAATATTCGACTAAATCTATGGAATATAGATTGCGATCAATTGGTCTGACAATGAATTCTTATAAAAACAATATTCAAATGAATGAGATTTGAAATTCAAAAATTGGAACATAATTTTCATCTTTGAGTTCAATTTTTATACATTTAATACATAATAAGGCATTCAATTCGCATCAAAATTGGCCTCAAATCAAATTTCGAAGACTTTTTACAATCGATAGAAAACTAATTAAATAATATAAATATATTATAAGAAATTGAGATAAAATTCACAAGAGTTTGATCATCACTTCTGTCTAATCTACAACTTATGGTCAGACAAACTAATTATTTGCACAAAATATGTCAAACAATTGATACTAAAAATGTTATTAATGTTTGGAAACCAATAAATTGTAGAAATCATGACTGAAAAAGAGCACAATTTTAATACTAATTGAAACCATTGAACACCTCTTCTCTCCAATCATTTGGTCTTTAAATCAGTTTTTGTTATTAAATTTCGATAATTTTGAAATTCTTATGAATTTTATCTATTTATTCGAAAAACTTTTCGATTAATTCGTTTCTCAAAATTGTGGTCTATTTTGACAAAAAAGTCAAAAAATTTGGGCAAAACATAGTTTTCATGACTTTTATATGTATTGAAAAGATGGCAAATAGAGAGGACCGGGTTTTAAAAATTCTGCCAATATTTTGTGCATTTGATTGCAAATAATTAAGTATTGATTTTAAAAATAATTATTCGAACATTTGTTCGCTTTTAAGCCATTATTTCAATAATAAATTGATCGACAAATCGACAAAAAAAAACCTCAAAAATTAGTGCTTTTTTCAAAATATTTGATACGAATTGGAATTTAAAGTTTTGTCGTTTATGTGGTCATCAAAACTGTCATCAAAACTGGTTTGGAATTAAAGATCACATCCAACGCGCTCTTTGTGCGAGAATCTGTCCCTGGAGAGAACGGGCCAAAAACATTGCTAATAACTGGATGAGAGCTGAGCCCAAACAAACGGCTGCCACTAAATTCATATTGCGTTCTATTATTTCGGTAATGGCCTCAATACAGCCCCGGGTGAAGATGTATTTATTGACTTCGACTACAGAACTGATATTCTGTACATTATATCCGCACATAATGTTTATGAGTCCGCTCTAAACAAAACCATTATTAATAAAATCAAATCAATTAAAAATTTTGGAAATACTTACGTCGAAATTTCGGGCATTTCTGCAGCACGAAAAAGGCACAGCACAGCGCT
Source organism: Chamobates pusillus (assembly GCA_034699945.1). Taxonomy (NCBI): domain Eukaryota; kingdom Metazoa; phylum Arthropoda; class Arachnida; order Sarcoptiformes; family Chamobatidae; genus Chamobates; species Chamobates pusillus. The sequence goes on from JAQGCQ010000002.1 coordinate 9,970, forward strand.
CAGGGCTCGGGTTTGTCTGATTGCACTCAAAATAAATATTTCTCGACCTAAAAAAGCAATCCATGAAAACAATTATTGTTTGAATAAAAGTTATTATATATTATATTCAACAAAAGGTTTGGTTTAAGGGCTAACATATCGCACGTTATATAAAGTTTTAGAAATTAAAAGATAATTCAAAAGAATAAATACCAGTCTTTATATCCCTTATCGGAAATACCACAGCATTTGAACTCAGTTTGGATGACATCAATCAAGTTCTGGAGATTCGAATCGTCTCTATATTTAATGATCGGATCCTTTGAAAGACTTTCTTTGAGATAATATGAGAACGAATTGGGAAAAACAAAGGCAACGGTCGATAAAATCACTTCTCCAACGAATAGCAGTAAAAGCATTAATGAATACTAGAAATCAATTTTAATTGAATTTAGTTTTGATTTCAATAAATAATTTAAAATTCGAACCAATTTTAGTAAACAAAGGTTTTCTCTGAGAGCACCCAAACAACCGGCAAAACTCATTCCGAAGATGATTCCTCCGACGACCATAAGGGCCAGAGATATGTGGAGTATTATATCCAAAATATTCTGCACTTTAAGTAAAGTTTGGTTGTATTCCTCGAGGAAAGACCACCCTCCCAAACCAATGAGTGTTCCCCCAACCAACTAAATTATACCAAAACATTAATAACAATTCATTTAATCGATTGTCTTCTCATTTATACCCAAAAAATTAGGTTGAAGAAGAAGAGCGAGTATTTGAGGCATGGTGAAATAAATGAAAACTCTTCGTCAAAATTGTGAAGGATTGAGTTCTCGCGCCTCGAGTGACCACTTGTATGACCCGATTGATGAGTTCGATGAGGTCTATGCCAATCACTTGAAGAATGGCTGCGACCGTGTCTTCGAGCCATAAAACTAACGATTTGATGATTCAAATGCAAACAATAGTGGATTCGATAAGATATCCAATAAATTGCACACTATTTTGATTAGAAACACATTTTCTGTCAAACAATTAAATAATGAATGGATTGAAAACAATTGCTTTAAATTTGATAAACAGTTAAATCACTAAAATGTCAATAAAATGAATGACACTTTGAGTACATTAACACAAATAGAGCGCATGCGTTGTCTTCACTCAAATCCAATGCAATGACAAAACATTTCGTCAAAAATAAAATCATTCAAAAGTTATGACAAACTTTAAGAATTAAATAACTCTTATTTACAATTATTTGCAACAATCGATTGACCATTTCATCATTCATTAATGATTGACCATTTATCATTCATGGTGAATGATTATCATGATAATTTCGTTTTCAATATAAACAAGATTTCAATGTTTATCATTTGTAGAGAAGTTAAACCAAAGATAACCTTGGTGCACATATCAAGGTGATTTTGGTAATAATTCCACATTTATTTTAGGGAAAATTTAGGAAATGAAAGTCAGTTTAATAAACATTTAATGATTTGATTCGCACCACAAATATGTTTTAAATTGAAGTAAAACCTCATTTCCGTTCATTTTCTACTAATTTTATGAGTCATTTTCTAATCTTGGTTATTCTTCGTTTACAATTTTTGAAAATCTACTATTTTATCGTTTCAGTAAATTTTTCAAATAGAAAGATAACCTAAAGTTACCTTGCTAAACAATTATTCTCTAAACATAGTTTAATAAATTTCTAATAAATGTTGAAAACTTGTAAACTATTAATTTTTTCAAATTATTTGTAAGAAACCACAGATTTGGTCGCAAAACAATCAAAATTTTACACAAAATAAGAATTAAAATAGAAATTGGAAGATGAAATCAACACTTTATTTAAGATTACTTTAATTGTATTAAAAATCAAATGAAAAGATAGAAAGACTCACATTATCTTAATTTGAAACTCAATTTGATTAGAATTACTGACTCTTCTAATAAACTAATAATTATTTAAAATTTTAAATGAAAACATTAATTATTAAAATTAATAAAAAAGTAAATAAACTAAAAACAGAATAAAGTAATAATTAGTGAAATAATTAATTATTGTGCATGCTTATTCAATTAAATGATTATGAATTTTGATAAATATTAGACCAAATATGTATTACAAAAAAAAGTTGATTTGTAGAGAATTTGAGTGAATTTGAGTGCTTTCGGTTTATTCACAATAATATTCTCTTTTGTTTGTATTCATGTATAGAGAAGTGCATTAAGTGTTGGCCAACGATCCCAGTTGTGTGAGAGTGAGCCCAGACTGAAACCGGTGTGATCTGGTTATGACCTGATATTAGTGTTTGATTTTGTATATGGTACAGACGTATTCTGTTTCAGTACCAAACATCACAGTAGTCATGACAACAGTACAGTCGACAAATTTTGATTCGACAACTGTACTGTAAACTGGTACTGAAAACAGAATACGTCTGTACCATATACAAAATCAAACACTAATAAGTGATAACTCTTACTCTTCATCCATAACGTCACAGTTGTTGAGATTATTCTTATTCTTTGCAAACATTTGTCGTATAAAATAAGAGTTGGTCTCAAATTTGTGCAAAAATCAATCGATGGTTAAGTTTATGAATTCATTCAATTGCTTTAAAAGTATTAAATGAATCAAACATTGAATCAAAAGTTTTTACACAAAAAGAGTGATCTCTTATAACGTCATTATTTCATTCATTGACTCTTTTTATTGTGACTCTCATTAACCACTCCTTCACTTTTGACGTCTATTTTGATTATTTTTAAATTATTTGTAAAAATATTTATTTATTTTGTAATTAATGTGATATTATTTATACAAAAGAGGGTTCAATGAATACATAAAAAGTAAAACAATTGAATTAAATCTAATAATTGTAACAAAAATCGATAGTCAGTGAGAGTTGTGTCGGATCTCCAAAATGGTTGACGAATGCGTTTCAGTCATTGACTCCAATACTAACTCTAAGACTATTGGAACAAATGATAACTTTATATGTGGTGTCGTCGAAGGTATGACATTATCATTAAATACATTAATAGTTGTTAACAGTGTTTTGGTCATAGGTTTCTACGGAAGGCCGTGGAGTGCAGAGCAGCGCAAAGACCTCTTCATTAAGTAATCAATTATTGATTTAAATATGTTTTAATCAACGAATGGTTGTCTTTAGGTTAAAACGATTCGGTTTAAACACATATATGTACGCTCCCAAAGATGATCTCAAACATAGAGCCTATTGGAGGGAATTATATACAGTAGAGTAAGACATCTCAAGACATGACTTTTCTATACTTTATTATTGATTGCAATTTGAATAACCAATAGAGAGGCCGAACAATTGAGTTCGTTGGTCACCGCAGCCAAAGAAAACTCAATTGAGTTGATATACGCACTCTCTCCCGGTCTGGACATCTCTTACTCTAATCCCAAAGACATGGTTTGTCTGAAACGAAAGTTGGAACAGGTCTCCCAATTCGGGTGCAATGCTTTCGCTCTTCTATTCGATGATATCGAACCAGAAATAAGTGAATCCGATAAAGAAGTGTTTCAGTCTTTCGCGAGCGCTCAGGTCTCGGTCTCAAACGAAGTATACCAGAGTTTAGGTCAGCCCCGTTTTATTTTCTGTCCAACAGAATACTGCACTTCGAGAGCTGTTCCAAATGTACAGAACTCCGAGTATCTCAATACTATTGGCACTAAACTGATGCCAGGGATTGACATAATGTGGACAGGCAATAAAGTCATATCACATCAGATAACTGTTCAGTCGATGCAAGAATTGTCTGAAGTGTTGAGAAGACCGCCATTAATATGGGATAACATCCACGCAAACGATTACGACCAGAAACGTATATTTTTAGGGCCGTATAGCGGGCGCTCCACAGATCTGATTCCTCATTTGAGAGGTGTTCTCACGAATCCCAACTGCGAATATGAGCCCAACTTCGTAGCAATCCATACATTAGCGCAATGGAGTAAATGCAGTACTGATGCCAAGTGTCAGCTCAGTTCTGTCAGCGCTGACATCAAACTTGAAGCCGAAAGTGACAACGGATCCATTGAAGACATACCACTCCATTTGAGTCCTAATACATACCATCCGAAGAAAGCACTTAAAATATCAATCAATGAATGGTTATTAGAGTTTAACAAATCGAAGACAGCCTTCGGTCGCTCCAACTCTTTCCTCAACTTACCGTTAGCACCCGTTCTCCCAATTGCTAACACTATTTCAGAAATTATTGATAATCCTTTAGCCGAGTGTCCAAATGACGACAAACCATTAGAGATGAGTGCCATTCCATCTGAGTCTTTGACTACCACTCAATCAGAGGTCAATCATTTCAAAGACACTTCAAAACAAACGCTGAAAGAGAATGAATCGGTAAACGAGAGTACAATCGATTCCACTAAAGATATAAACCAGGCTTTGGAACCAATGGATTGTAATCCAAGTCCTAACTCTTCACCAAAACATACATTTGATGCTCAAATGGATGACTCAAATCTCATAAAAGCTGACAATTTTGAGTCAACCCCTCATTTAGTGTCTAAAAAGGGGGCCAATAGTATTGACTCCGCAGAAGACATGCAAACAGAAACCTCTTCAGAAATGGATGACGAGAACAGATGTAATCAGTTGACAGTTGAGGACATATCCCTTTTGGTTGACTTATTTTACCTGCCATTTGAGCATGGTCCACACGCTCTTCACTTTCTCAATGAATTTCATTGGCTTAAAGCCAACGGTTTTGTAGTCTCCGAATACCGAAGAAAAAGAGGCTCTGATTCTGAAGGTCCAGAAGTGTCCGAATGGTATGAGAGGGCCAACAAATTTGACGAAATGACTGCATCTGTGGGACGACTCTTAACCCGACTGACATTCTGCAAAAACCGTTCCCTTCTCTATGACTTATATCCTTATGTTTGGGACGTGAAAGGAGTCATATCTCTTCTCAATTCATACGTCAAATGGTTGGGTATGTAATCATTGAAATCATTCTTTATTTCCTTAAATGAACTGCACATCAAATCCATCGAAAGATGCGTTTCTCATAAATCAATGTTTTAATTGGTTTCGAAAGCTATTCGTGTCAATCATTTCGGTCAAAGTCTTAATAAATTATAAATTAATTGCTGTAATCGGCGCCACAAATGCAGTGAAGTATTGAATCTTTAAAGACATGCATTTCTACCTAAAATTGGTAAAAATTTTTGCGCAAGCTAAATAAGTTAGCAATTACAATCTTTATCAATAATATTAAAACCAATGCATTGAAAGCAGAATAAAATAATGCGCCAAAAGTTAGTTAATTGAATGTTTGTCACAAAATATCAATTAAAGCAAAATCGCAATTTGTTTTCAATTGAAGTCAAATTATTTAATTTGAATGAAAGACCGGTTATTCTAATTGACAATTATATAATTAGAAGTGTATCCGCTATTTTGTTCACTTTTGTCAAGTGGTAGACTATTTTAGAGCCGCACATTTTTCTATCAAGATGCATTTTATACAATTTTCAGATAAATGCTTTTAAAAACTTAATAGTGTTGAGTCCAATGTATTACTAAATGAACAAAAAGTGAACAAATGGTCGATATTTCTGATTATTGATTGTTATTTCACTCATTTTAGTTCAAAAGCATATTTCAGCGAATCTTTTGGTTTTTATCGACTTATTCTCTAAATTGTTGATTACAACCGAAACTAAAATTAGAATCAATTGATTATATCATCAAAAATGAAATTTCGGTCGATTTTGAGTCACAATCAGAAAAGACTTATCGATTAAAATATGAAAAACTAGTGATTTATTGAATGAGTCGATTAACTGCTCCTATTTTTCTCTATCATAGCTCTGGGAAGAGTGCCGACAACCACTTTAAGCCAACCGATTGGGTTCATTGCACCGGCCTTTACATGTATTTAACTATTATTATATTTAGGTTTAATTTAGTATAAATTTTAACTCAAATAATATTCTGTTTCGATATTTACATCGAATTTCAGGTGAGTTGTAATGCGTTCGCAATTCTCACACTTAAAGTGTCCTCTAATTTACAAAACTATTCTAAAATTTTCGAATATTTTTGTTAATAAATTGGTTTGTGTCCAAATTGGTCAAGATTACCGCTTTCTTTAGTCGCGTTTTTTGTCCAAATTCTCAGAATAATTGTTAAATCAATTTATTTTATAATTTGGTTTAATATAAGAGCAGCGACTTATGGGTTAACATACAATTAAAAGACTCCTCATTTCACACATAATCTTACAGTTCGTTTGTTTCATAGGGTTTTCCAAAGGCTATAAAGAGGCGTTTCAGAGCGGAGAACAAGAACCCTGGGTTTTCAGAGGTGGTCTCACCGGAGAATTACAGGTATTTCACAATTATTTTTGTATTTTTCAAATTCATAGAAAATAATCTCAAATTAGATTCGATTCTTTAAATTTTATTTCAAACACTTTTGTTACAAAAGATTCCTTCAATTTATATTAATTCCAGGCTCCATCAAGGGGGGGTATAGGTCAGATACCCCCCCTAGGTTTGAGATTTTGCCAAATACCCCCCCTAGGATTTTTGAAAAAAATTAGCATTACAGGTATACCGTATACCCCTCTGAAAAATTTTGAAAGTAGAAAATTTTGAAAAACGAAAATTTTGTTTCACGAATTTCAGACAAAATTAGCTTTCTCAACAATATTGGAGTAGTTTAGCTAACATTCTATATCATTTTACTCTTTATTAAACCTAAATTCAACAAAAATTTCAATAAAAAGTGTACACTCAGAAAAAATATGACAATTTTGGGTCACTTTATGCGTTTTTTGGTCATTTGTTGAACAAAATTGATGATTTCGGCTGCAAATGATAGATTTAACCACGGAAAATTATAGTATGCAACAAAATTCATCATTTATGTTCATTTATTAATCTATAAAAGCCAAAAAAGTGACTAAAAACTTCAAATTTTTCTCAGTGTTATTTTTAAAAAATGGCGTTTTTGCTTATTATTTTATGATTTAATGACTCTAATTAGGTTGAAAATCATTAAAATCGTTCAAAAAACCATTTTTAGTCATTTTCTATCGATTTGGAGCGTTTTTAAAAATGGCGGCCATTTTGTCCGCCATTTTACCCCCCCTATACCCCCCCTAGGATTTTGTCAGAAAATCCGCCATTTTACCCCCCTATACCCCCCCTATGACCGATGGACCTTGATGATCCCTGATTAATTCCTAGTTTTTATTTGGGTATAATTTGTTCAAAATAGCATTTTTAAGCTTAGATTTGCCTTATCATGGAACTATCAAATTAGGAAGAATTACCTTGTTAAAATCTGGAAAAAAATAGATAAAATTAGATTCTAAAAATTGTCGTTTGAATTGTGTTTAATTTGAAAAACGAATTTCAGCGCTTACTTCCGGTGGAAACAGTGAGTGATTTATTCGCATATAAAGCGCCGGAATCTCCTTCGAGTCGAATATATACAATACGACCATATCTTCCGTCTGACGAGACTTCAGTCTATGAAATCTGTCGAAAAACCTATGCCTTTGAGAGGGAAAACATCACTTTTGAAGAGATGTCAGACTTTGTCGGCGATAAGTAAGTCTTTTTCTCAATTTTTTATTTGAATGATTTGTCAAAAAATAATGATTGGAAGTCATAACTAATTTGTTACTCAATTCTACAGATTTATCGGTGGATTCTTAACATTAAGTCCTGAGTACTGTTTTATAGTCGAGGATGAGATGGGAATTTGTGGCTACGCTTTGGCCGCATTAGACGCCCAACAGTTCAATAAGAAGGTGGAAATCTCGTGGACACCTGAATTAAGTCGAAAGTATCCTGCTCCTTTAGAAAAACTAAATGCCGGACAAAAGTTATCTGCAGTGGAAGAGCTCATCAATGATATGCACTCCAATAATGAAGTTTATGTCATTCCTGAGTCTATTAGTAAAAGTCATCCATCAGTTGTCAAAATGAGTCTTTTGCCGCATATAATGGACTTAAGTGTTCCCAAACGAATCCTCGCCTGCATTATAGCCGCCCTAAAAGCCAACGGTTTGTCATTCAGTCATATATTCGTTGAATTGAATTCGATTTAACACTTATTTCTCATATTATAGGTTCTGTCGGAGTCTTCTCCGAAATATCGGTTTCCGATAAGAAGTTATTCGACTTTTATTCCAAATTAGGTTTTCTTCAAATTCAAGTCCCGCCCGAAATGACAAACGATTCCTCGATATTCTTGGGTCGAGTCATTTGATTTCTAATTAATTAATTAAAATTAATTTCAAAAAAATTAATGTTTTTTTTGTTTTACTCTTTTCTGTCAAAAATCAATAAAAAGTTGTTTTCATTTAATTTTTATCTGAAGTCCAAAGTTTTATTCATATCTTTTTGATTATTTTGTGGAATATTACCGAAGATTTCAATTAATTGTCTTAAATATTGAAAGCATTTCCAACTCATTATTCAAATAATTTTTACAAAAATAAATGAATGTTAAGAGCATTGAGTTCTCATTAAAAGAATTTGTTTGAATTTTAATTATCATTTGTGAGAATCGTGAGGAGAAGCGCCCAAATTCTCATAACTGTCCAAAAAAGAAAAGAAAAAAATGAATGGTTGATCGCACAGACTGTATGAGTGTTACCAAACGAATGTGATTTTTCAATAAACAAGTGTTCACTTCATTAGAATTGATTTGCATTACGATATTCAACAATATTTGGAAAAATACACTAATCTTTCATTTAATGATTAAATTTTAATCTATAATTCAATGTCTGAGAAATCAATTAATTAATTATAGAAATGAGATATTATGAGACAACCAAAGATAAAGTCCAATCTTTCCAAAGTACATGATTAGGAACGGGTCAGTAGTAGTACTGTTAGTTATACCAAAAATAGATTAAAAACTTAAATTCAATTATTATCTAATCATTAAGTAATCGATAACTTATACATTAATCGGTCACTCATTTGATACTCTTTTTTAATAATTAGAGATCTGAGACATAGTTTTCAATTATTCCAAAGCCTTACATATTAAATATTTGATCATGGTCATACTATTCTGGTCATACAATTTTCACAAATAGGGATTGAAATTCTAGGTAATTGCATGACCTTGATAAAAACTTGATGCTCTAATTAAATTACTGGAGTAGACTAAACTAGACTATTATTGACTATTACTAATACTACTAAACTAATTACTAATTACTAACTTTAGTCTAATTTTTGAAAAGTTTGTTAAATGGATACTATTTTGTCATTGAATAGTGAATAGTGAGGCGGCGCTATTCCTCTCTATTGGTTCGATAATAGGAGACGAGACAGTCGTGTTGTGCCTTTAAATTGATATAATCTTTGCTTTTAGTCTCATATCTGAGCATTTGATACTCGACTGCACTCTAAGAATAAATTTGATTTGAATTCAAATCTTTGTTTAAATCAGTTTTTGTTCTCAATTTTAATAAATATTTGGAAAGTAATGTCTCGTTTCGATTGTGTTGAGAGCGCTCCGGCCATCGAGATATTTGCTCTGAGCAAAGCATATAAAGAGGACCAATTCCCTAATAAAGTTGACCTTGGCATTGGAGGTATAACCTTGGCATTGTTATTCACTTAAATAACTCTCTTAAATGGACAGCCTATCGGACAAATGAAGCCAAGCCTTGGGTATTACCAGTGGTTCGAAAGGCAGAACTGGAGATCGCAAGCGATGAGAGTCTAAACCACGAATATTTGGGACAATTGGGCGACGAATTGTTCTCAAAGTCGGCCACAAAAATGCTTTTGGGGGCCGACAACAAAGCTATCGCTGAACAGAGGGTTTGTTCTAAACATAACTTTGAGTCCAATTCTCTTCATTTACTATTAATTACAGGCATTCGGTATTCAATGTTTGTCAGGAACGGGTGCATTAAGAATTGGTGCCGATTTCCTTCACAGAAATGCGGGATTTAACACCGTTTACATCTCTCAGCCCTCGTGGCGTAAGGAATGACTCTTTATTTTCTTATTAATTAATAGTTTTGACTCAATAGCCAATCACAGGCTGTTGTTCCTTCATGCTGGCTTCAATGAAGTTCGCACTTATCGATATTGGGACGCTCCCAACCGACAGCTCGATTTTGCGGGTCTGATCGAGGACTTGCGTAGCGCTCCCGAAGATTCTGTTGTTGTATTGCACGCCTGTGCCCACAATCCCACGGGAATCGATCCCACGACTGAACAGTGGAAAGCCATCGCAGATGTCATCGAAGAGAGAAAATTGTTCCCATTTTTCGACTGCGCGTATCAGGGATTCGCTTCGGGGGATCTCGAGCGCGACTCCAGTAGTTTCCGGTATTTCGTTGAGAGAGGATTTGAAACGATATGCGCCCAGTCTTTCGCTAAAAACTTTGGACTTTACAGTCAGTATTCACTTAAATATTTTAGTCTCGACTCAAATACTCTTTTCTTGATTTAAGCATTTCTTAAATTATTTGAAATATTTATTAATTTTTTAGACGAAAGAATCGGTAATTTAACGATTGTTCTGAAAAATACTTCACCCGTTGTCAATGTGAGGGCACAGATCACACTTCTGGTGCGAGGAAACTATTCGAACCCTCCCGTTCACGGCGCAAGAATTGTCTCCAAAGTATTGAATGACCCACAACTTTGTCAGGAATGGTATGTCTTATAACTACCGATATTTGGTGTTTAAATGAATAAATTATTTGATTTGAAGGAAGGAATGCATAAAATCGATGTCATCCCGAATTCTAACGATGAGAAAAGCTCTTCGCGATAAAATTGAAAGTTTGGGAACTCCTGGAAAGTGGAGTCATATCACAGAACAGATCGGAATGTTTTCCTACACCGGACTCAATGCACAACAAATCAAGTGTTTGGTAGAGGAATATCACATTTATTTACCAAAAGACGGTCGCATTAGTCTGAGTGGAATCAATACCAATAACGTTGAATATGTGGCCAAAGCTATCAACGATTCCGTCAAAAGATTTCCTTAAACTCCGTTTCATTTCAAATGGATTTTGAATTTAGTTTTAAGAGTTTTAATCAAATCGTGAAAAATGTAATTAGAAATTGAGTCAATTCTAGACAATAAAATGATTTTAACGAAAAATTATACAAAATTATCGCAATTTCCTTACATTTATGGTATTCTTTATAATAAGTTGACTATTAATAGATAAGTTAAACCGAAAAATCAACTATTTTTTAATCGATAATATTATTATTATTGACTTTCCTTAAGTAAACGAAAAATTAATTTTCAATTAAATGATAAGCAGTTAATAAAAGAATATAGAGTTGTATTGTATTGACTCAATATTGAGTGAATCCTCAATTTTATGCCTCAATTCTATCATTCATTTCCTCAAAACATCGATGGATTGCAAGAATCGAAAGTATTCTAAAACTTATTCTCATTTATTATGAAATGGGTTCTAATTATCAAATAATTTATAGTTAGAAGAATCTCATGTTTTTTTAGATTAGAAAAAGATAATATAATTCTCTTTCTGTGAAAAATCTGCCAATCAATTGGAATAATCAAGCTATTTTATTTAAAAAGTTGAATGTAACAATATAATATATTATTTGTAGTAGATGACTCAATAGATGGCCTTGTTCAATTATCAGATTTGTTTATTTGAAAGTAAGGAACTCCTCTCTACTCCTTTTCTCAAATTTTCGAAATTCAAACTAAAATTAAGATTTAATTTTAAAAATGGTATGAATTCTATTATTTTGAATGAAAATTAACAAATTTTATCCCAAATTTATTCGTTAAGAGGTTTAGATTTTGCGGTCAGAATGACTGTCAGGACTGGATTTTGGCTCAAATTTCAATATTTTCGAAATTGGTTTGAATTCAATTGAATTCATTTCAATTGATTGCAATTTGTTTTAAAGAATTGAAATTTTATTTTTATTTATTAGACATCAATCAAAATGAAAGTCTTATGCAATGAATGTGTCGTCGATTTGACCGCAAATAAAATTGACGTAAAATTTATTATTTTTTTTTCAAAGAATTCAAATTCATTGAAATTTAAGAACAGATGCAAAAAATCAGTAAAATAGGATCGGATGCAAAGTTGGACAACGAAGATATGAAGGCCTGTCTGTCAGCCCTTGAGTTCATACTATCGAGTGCTGCGAAACACAATACGGACAGCGAAACACTTTCTAATGAATTACAACAATTAGGTCTTCCCAAAGGTTTGTCCATTTTATGTGATCAGTTGTTTATAATTGAATGATCAGAACACAGCTCAGCCCTCTGTAAAGTCTATTCACAAAACTTGGACCGAATTCAAGAATCACTGAAAGACCAAAGTTTAAGATGTAATCAAAACATTTGACAATTATTTCAATTAATTTAATTGCAATTCAATTATGTGTTGAGTGAGTCGTTTAAATCGGATTCACTACAAAATAGACACTCAATTCAAAGGCAGTTCGCATACAGTGAAAGCACCGGCACTTCTTCTGGTCTTAGAATCCCTTCGCGATCACAACAACGAAGTGACAAAATTTCATTTGACTCACGAAAAGTTGTCTTCACTTATATTTGGTTTGTATTCAAAACTTAAAATTATTAAAAATTAAACTAAAATTAATTTCATAGAAATCCGTCAAATAATTCAATTAATGGATGAATTAACTATTCGTTGAAACTTCTTATAATCCATAATTTAAATGAATTTTCAAATAATCAATAAATGTTTTAAATAAATGTTTTTATATTTATTCTTAATATAAATATCGAATAAACGAATAACTATTTTGTGTTCAAAATATGATTAAAACATTATTTATTAAAACTTTCAATGATTTGATTCGAAGACAAATTAGTTTTAAAAGAATTGAGTAAATAAAGTGAGAAATAATGAGAGAAGTGTTGGGACGACCGCTCTAACAGCCAGTATTGGAATTCATGCCATAAATAACCAGTGGTTCTATTGGTTCGACCGATTGTATTGAATGCAAACTTAGCGTAAGTTTGATGTGTGGGTGATATGACTGACAGCAGACCATTGATTGACTCATTACTACAAACGGATGGCATTAAAGACTGGACTACTATTCCGTTTGGTTTGCATTCATATGAGAGGGCCGTCGAAAATCTGTCGACAAATGCTTTGGTCGCCGAATGAAGGCTGAGGTAAGGAATCGGAGTCGCGGCCAAAATCGATGACATGTTTATAATGAAACCTCTTTTCCTTTTTTGCATTTTTGGTAAAACAATTGAAGTCATTATCAAAACCGAAATAATTTCTTTGTTAACAACAAAAAGGATTTGTTCTGAACTCAAATCCATATAATTATCAGTAAATCCATTGATTAGCGAAACGTTATTCAGTAAAATATTTATCTCTTTATCTTTGATTTGTGTTTCAATTGAGTGATAATCTTGTAATCCATTCCTCAGATCAATATTTATTGTCTTTACTTCAACCCTATATTCAGACGATATTTGATTTGATATCAATTCTAAGACGTCTTCGTTTTCATCGATTAATATTAAATTAAATCCTTTTTGAGCCAAAAGTTTGGCGAATGAAACACCCGTTCCGTTCGACACAAATGTAATGACAGCCCAACCGTTCAACGAATTCAATGGATTGCCTCTTATTTGACTCCAAATGTGTACAAAACTAAACTTACAAATTTTGAAAATGAATTTTGCACTAAATTTAGTCACAAAATATAATCCAATGAATGATAAAATTTGTTCGCATTTTCTCAGATTATTATTTAAATGCGGAAACAAATGTGAAAATGAATCGATTGAAGACATCTTCAGTTGACTTCACTTTACTATTTGTAAACAAAACTACTCTTACGTTGAGTTGAGTGCAACGTATTGAGCGAATTGAGCGAATTGAGCATGTTCATTCTTCAGTTCATTCATCAGTTCATTCTTCAGTTTATTCTTCAGTTCATTCACTCATTCTTTCATTCATTAATTCATAGATCAAACTCATTGTGATATTTATTGAATGCAATGTTATATCAAACAAACATTTATTGAATGATATTCTCAACCATTTCTTTCTAATAATTAAAAAGTATAATATTTTGCTTTCAATTGAGAGTTGTTTGCGATTAATATGGAGAGGTGTGATATATAGGATCTTTAATGAGTGGCTAACCATCAAGTTTATTACCTTCAGTGGATGAGTGGTACGGAAGAAAGCAATTGAATGAAATTTTTTTTATAAATTTAGACATAAATTCATATTTATTTGATCTAATATTTGATTTAATAATACAATAATCGATGAGTATTGCCATCAAATGATGGCATTTGATTTGATTTGAAAATAATTTGAAACAAATTTAAAGATTAGCCAAAAAGCGATAATTTGATGACAAATAAAATAATTTGAAAAATGATAATAAAATGAACGAAAAGCATATATAAGGCATCAAATATTACACAAAACTAAACAATGTTTTGAGCTTTTTATGTATAATCGAATCAGTCGTATATCGAAACCAATAAAAGATCGCAACAATAATATCAATAATATATACAATGCTCTCATTTTTACAAATAATTGGTTTTGTATTGAAGTTAATCACCGAAAACAGTCGTTTGTTTGGGTTTTGTTTGCAATCAATCGATAATCAAATGAATGACTGACTAGTATTACAACTCATTGAGTGCTGAGCTGTCCTATAGTATGGTCTCAATTGGAATCGTTGGGCTGATTGCGGAGGACAGACAACGCGTCTTTCACCGCATGATATATAATGTTCTTAATTTGAAGTTTGTCCTCATGATTGGTGTGGGTGTCAGACAACTCACGAAACTCTTGTGTCAAATGGAAACAATGCGACACATTTTCAGGTGAGACGAAGTCCCCTGCTACTTTTACACAACTGTTCAAATTGCGCACCTGATGGGGAGCGCCCGCCGGTATGAATATTGCGTCGCCCAAACACTGAGCGATGGCATACCCTTCGACGCCGTATTCCTTCAATAAACGACTGCGAAGTTTTTCATCCAAATACCAACTCTGGTCATGAATGGGGTCGTGATGTGGTTCAGGAGTCTCTCCCCTTTCGATGGCAACTTTGTTTAGAAGATCTCGAATTTTGTCGGCGTCTCTGGCATTGTATATATGCCAGAGGGCGCCCACTTTAACTCCTTTCTCCCGAACGCGTTTCTTCATGAGATCATCACAACCCCCTCCGTCGACACCGTTTAACACTTCCTGCAGATAATCTTTTTCTGTTTTATGACTCTCTTTGGGAACGCCAACAAATATCATAACATTAACGGCATCACTGATGTCGAGATGAAGGTTAGTCGTGCCTTTGTCCGGATAATGACACGAACCATACGCGCTGTACATTTTCGGTCCTAAGTCTGGGCGAACGAAGCAGTCGGGGAGACGACCCGCAAGATTCAGAATTCCGTTACGATTTGTATATTCAGGAAGAGGTAAAGAACTCATGAGATCTCTATAACGCGTCGGCAATAATTCGCTGAACTCTTCATCGGGCGGCCAATCCTTAAGTTTCAATAACATGAAGTCTCCGTTTTTGTCTTTCATTCTGATTTGTAAGCTCTCGAATCCGTCCCAAAATTTCCTCATCGGTTGCTTCGAAAGAATGTCTCCATTCAGACAATTGATTAAATCGTTTTTGATGTCACCGAAGTCTCTGCTGAATGAATCGGGATGCCATAAATGAGCGCTCAGGTTCTTATGGTTCTCCTTAACTAAGACGGGCTTCAAATATAAAACAAAAATTTGTAAAATTTATTTTCAATAAAGAAAAAACAAGTGATAACATACCTGTCCCCGAATCCATTGCTCCTGAAATAAGTGAATGTTTTCAGAATTCTTGGGCTCATGTAATACAAGAAGTCTTCCCTCACAGAACCAGTTGTGAGGAATTTGGGGAAACTCTTTCTTTGTCTCTTCCAAAATGCGACAAATGATAGGCAATGGATCCGCTTCTTTTCGAAGAGGAAAATAGCGTCGCATAAAGTGCTGCAATTCTTGTGGTGACTCTGCTTTCAGACAATTCTCATCCTTTGTCTCCGATTCGATTGAATCCATTTCTGAAAATTGATTGCCTTTCTTATTGGTCGGCGTTTCGTTGACCGGAGAGCCGTTCGGTTTGTTATCTTTTGTACTCTTAGAGGTTGGACCCATTAGTAGTTCGCGTAAAGTCGAATGTTTGTTGTCGTCGTCATCACTGGTCAGTTCGCTATCCTTTTCTACTTTAATGGACTTCTTTTTGGTCTTTTGTTCGTTTTCTTCTTTAATTACTGAAGATTTAGAAATCAATTTTTCTGAAGTGAGCGCCACGTCTACAAAGAAACTGAGCGGAGAATTACCGCTCTCTGAGCTGTACCCGGTCAGACTCGGGTCGTTTTCTGGCTTTATTATGGCTACCGTTCCATTGATTGATTTCCAATTTTTAGAGTTGGTGTCATTTATGCCATTCATTTGTTTGTTATCTATTTTGACGACACTTAACACTTGTTTAGTAAAACCGTTCGACTTTTTATGATTAATATCTTTAACTGAAACACAACTGCAGTTCGAAGTGATGTTACATTTGGTGCGTAAAGTGTGTAACATTCGGCCCACACTCTGAAGAGCCGACGCAGCGATTATTTGAGTCACTTCCAGACGTTGGGGTTCGTGTTGTTGACGGTTATTGCAGAGCAGCCATTGGAAGCCATCCCTATCTTTGGCCGGACATAACTCTTCTTTGATTGAACCGACTTTACGAGCCTTATAGCAGTCAATACATACAACAAAACCGCATTTATCGCACACCCAATGAATGTTGAATAATGTAGTTTCACAGACGTCGCACATCTCTCTAACGCCCTGAACCACTCTCTTCCAGGTGGTATTCTTGTTGGTCGATCCCATATGTAAGAGCAGAGCCTCTTTTTCTTGTTTAACTAAATCACAGAACTGGTCGCCGACGTGAGAGATCACAAATTTAGCCGTTTCTATGTCCAAATCAGAGGGTGAGTCATCACTTGGAAGCCATAGTTTGAGATCATCTTCAGTGGCGTCCTGTGGCTGAGAGAAGCCGGCGATCGAAAGGATGTTACTTTTGAAGGCCAACTTTCGGTAATCATAAAATCGGCAGAAAATGGTTGGCTTTCGATTTCTTTGTGTTGGAGTCATTCGACATTCACGACATTTGGGTAGTTTAGGTGCGACCTCAACACATGAACCACCTTGTAAAAATGGTGCCCCAGACTTTTTTAGCTCTGCAATAGCTGTCCGATCAGACCGTCCTTTTTGAACTTTTTTCTTAAGAGAAGAACTGCTCAAATCTTTGGAAGACTTATCTTTGTCCTCATTTTTGAGTGCTTTAGGTTTACGACCCCTTCTGGGAGTAGTAGAGCGCAAATCATTGGATTCTTTGTCACTTTCTTTGTTTTTCTCCTTTTTCTTCTTCTCTTCGTTTTCTTTTCCAATTTTGAGAGAATCGTCGGATTTATTCGATTCTGAATTTGATTTTCGTTTTTTGTTATCTTTGTCTTTGTTTTGATTGTGAATACGTTTTCGAGTTCTGACTCCACGGGTCTGTGCCTTACGTTTACTGCTTTTGGAGGAATTACTGAGTTCTGTTTCAGAGGCAGAGCTCGTCTCGTCCTCAGCACTCAGATCGTCGTCCTTAAGATTTTTGCGATCGACACTACCATTGAGTGATAGTTCAGACTTAACTTTAATGTCTTTATCCTTATTGGTGTCAGCGCTCGAATTGGAGTTCTCAGAGATATTCTTTATATTATTGTTGTTATTGTTTTGGGAAGCACTTGAACTACTGCTGTTAGCACTACTGCTAACACCAGTCTTATCCTCGGAGTGTCTTTGAAGCCATGCTTTTTTGAGTTTGGGATGAAATGAACTAATGCTCGAAGAACTGGAAGCTGGAGAGGGTATTATCTCCAAAGGTTTAGACTTATCTTCATTGATGATATTGACGGGACTCGAAGAAGTGCTTGGATTAGAAGTTCGAGAGGCAACCGATACTGCCTTTTGGTGTTTCGACAGGAAATCAATCGATGAATTGGATTCTGAAGAGTTGTCTTTTGAAACAATTGTGGCGTTCATTGATTTTGTTGGCAAATCACTCAACACTTCTGCCGTTGAAACGGGTGTGCATTGAATTGGAATATTATTGGAACAGTTGTTGTCAACTAAATTCTCTTTAGTTGTCATCACTGATGGTTGTGTTGGAACAGGACTTTCAATAAGTCTTTGTTTTTTATGAGAATAATCGTTAGAATTATTACTATTATTGTTATTATTATTACTATTATTGTTGTCTTCATTACTAATATTAATCATTTCTATAGATTTTCGCTTTACATTCATATTGTAGGCATTGGCACCGGAATGAGCGGCGGGAGGGGTGGCGCGAGATTGGTTCACTGAAGAGCTGACCGGAACCATACCAGGCGGAGGACCATAGGGTGAGGGCGGTACTGAACCGCTTGATATTCGGGGTGAATGCGGAGAACTCGAAAGTCTATGAAATACTGAAATATTTCGATCTTGAGTTTGATTGTATGGCGAGTGTGTCGTCGAATGTGTTGTCGAATGTGTGGGCAGTTTTGCCATTCGATTCATTTCTGGATATGTATTGACAGTATTGATAGAATCACTTCTGATGGCAGACAAACTTTGCGGATATTTTTGGGCATTCATTAGATTTGTTCTCTGCGTTAAATCATAGTATGGAATACTGTTGGGACGGCATATTGGAATACCACTCACTATTCCGGGTCCGGGTTTGGTAAACATATGGGACTTTTGTGACAAATGTGGAGACAAACTGTTACTCGAAGTCTTAGTCGGCTGCGAATGCGGTCGAGTTATCACTGATGGCATTGAAGTGGTGCCAGTCGTCGACTGTGTGGTCGGCGATGCCTTATATAAAGGGTTGGGAACTAATCCCTGTTGTATTAAACTGAATGACTGATAACCAGTCGACACATTACTCGATGTCTTCGGAGACTCTCTTTGTATTTCAAAAGAAGATTTTGTCATTTCGTTGACAATAAGTTTCGATTTTGAATCACTTTTAACTAAGTTTTGGGGCTGTTCTTGAGTTTGAGAGGAATGGGCCGCTACTGGTATCTGACTTTGTATTTGAAGAGATATGGGAGAAGAACTCAATAGAGGTGTTCCGGAACGAGAACTTGTGCTCTGATGAGCCGGAGGAGCGGTATTTATTGAGTAATCGTATTGTTTGATAGCTTGACCCTGACTTCTATGATATAGAGGACTGATGCGGTCCATCCGGTCTACCGGTGCCATCATTTTGGGGGACTTTTGTTTCGGTGATAATGATGGAGGCCTTCCTAAAGGAGTACTGTTACGACTGTTTGGAGTTAATGAGCGATCAATTTTAGGTGACTCTCTTCTATCGAGACCATGAGCTGCGGGCGGCGCCCCTTTCGATAGATCAGTGCGAGCTGTCATCAGTGGTGACATCGAAACATTTGAAGACATATTCAAACGATTGTTTTCTTTGAGTTGAGCGGCAGTTATATAACTGATATTCTGGTTGGGCTGATACCCATACAGACTGAAACTGGGCTCAGTTTTGGCACGATTTGTCATCGACTGCTTCGATGCCTCCATCACAGGACTAGTAGTGCTCGAATGCAATGAATGCGAGCCTTTATTAGAGGGCTCACACATCATCGATGACTGCAAATGACGTGACTGATGTCCCATTTCCAGTGACTTTTGGTGTCTGGCCATTGCTTCGGCGACATTGACTCGTGAACTATGAGAAGAGTGAGTCTGAGTCGGGTGCTGTTGCATATAAGCCATCCACCTCTCGGTCTCCACATCTTTGGAAAGTCTTTCGTAATCAATAGAATCGTAGCGAACGTTGCCTTTAATCGACTGATGCTGTTGTGACATATGCTGTGAGACCGAGTGTTGTGTTTGTTGTTGAGGTAAGACATGGCTCTGACGGGAAACGTTTGTCTGACCTTTAGTCAGAGGAAGATTTGAAATGGGACTCCACCCAGACTTCTAATCAATATCAAAAACATTAATAAGTTTTGAGTTTTGAGGTCAAACCAAAAGTGATTTGTGATCAGACATACCTTTTGTCGCGCGAGACGTAAAGATTCTTCAAAATGTTGATCAACCGCTTCTTTTGCGTTCTCTTCTTTTTCTCTGCCGATCAACTCTTGTCTCACCCTTTCTTTGTCCACATATTCTTTGGATTCTCTTTCGATTTTAAAATGTTTTTCCTTATCGTCTCGTTTTTCCCTAAAATAAGTAAAGCAATGGTTTTAACAAAAAGTCAAAACTGAGACAAAATGATAATAATTGAGTCAAACCTCTCGATTCTATATTGTTGTGAGGGATGTTGTTTATCATTATTATTATTATGAAGAAGTTGTGCTCGAATCTGTTCGTTGTACAGATTCCAGGGACTATTGGCAGGCATTGAAGATAGCGGTGAATAACCCTTTTGCTGCCAAAGCATTTCAATTGACTGAGCGCTTAGACCGGAAACCATAGGATGGGTTGGCATCATATGATATATTTGGGGGTCCACTGAATTCGAGTGTGGAAGAGATCCATGAGATCCGGTACTTAAGGGATGTGATGAATGTGAATGAATTGGCTGTGACTTTAGCTTATATTGTGGTGCCATCGATGAGACTGAAGGCGGAAGAATTGAGGGCTGACACGTTCGCGACTGCAGTCCACTCGAAGATACGCGACTGTATTCGGGCGCTCCGCTCATGGATGCAGTGGTGGTGTTAACGGAATGCATTAGTCCGTGTCTGAGGTGTTGCACAGAATCGATGTGTCTGATGGGCTGTTTGTCGACTAAATTGGGATCTCTATATACAGTGATCGACTCGAGTCTGTCTAAGGCTAACGAATGACTCGAAGGACGCAAACAGTCGTTCGACTCTCCGATAGGTTTTGTGTTCCTATTATTAGTTTCACTCTTTATATGATTTGTATTTATATTTGAATTGTTATTATTGTTATCGGAGTTCACTCTAACACAAGAAGTTGGACCTGAATTAAGAGAAAGAGACGAACTCTTGTCGTCGTTTGAATTATAATGGTTTAAAACGTGTGGTCGCGTCGGGAATGATTCAGACTTGTCATTAGGCGGCGATGTATTCAATTGTTCCTCTACTGAACACATTGTGGGTACCATTTGACGGACATTACAATCACTTGACTCTCGTGGAGACAACAGTTGGACACTTTTGATCGTCTCTTTGTTGGACTCAATGTTTTGTGTTGTACTCAAATCAGAAGATATTTGTGGAACGCATTCAACACTTGTTATCACATCAGCACTGTTTGAATCACTCGTTTGAGTCCTTGATTTCAATTCATAACATTTATTACTATTTTCCTCAAATTTTTCATTTCTATTAATTTGACAAATAGTTTGTGAGCCCTTCACCCCATTTACTTCATAATTATCACAAGTGTTGGCAACAGTGGTAGTAGTTATCACTTTTGGTCGGTTGTCTTCTTCAGACGGGTCCACATCACTACCTGAAGATTGAGAACATTTTTTGCGATTTCTTTTCAAACGATTTTGTTTTTTGTGTTTATTTGAAGATTTGAGTGAATCTTCTATTTCGGTATCACTGCTCCCACTGTTGTCCACACAATCACTTGATTTTTCGACATTGAGTTCACTATTTTTCAAAGGGTTGGCTGATTTGGTGCAGTCAGAGTCTAACTCCTGACTGGGCTCTAATTTTTTAGGGTCTGACTTATTCTTGTGGTGTATTGACCTCTTAGTCTTATAAGAGTGAAGTAGTTGTTGATCACTACCAGAATTTCCAGTCGTTTCCTTCGTTTCTTTTATGCTTTTTCTTTGAATCGCTTCAAAAACGTTTCGATTAATATTAACCGAGTTTTTGCTCTCAGTTGTGATAACTCGACCTAACGTTCAAAAAACATATCCATTAGAACTACATTTAAATCATTTATATCTTCACTAATTTATTCCCAATTGCAGTACTATTTGGCACTGATCTTATAAAATGAAATGAAACAAGCAACAACAACAAACTTGGCAATAGTAATAGCAATATTGCAATCCTTTCTTTACATTACTTCAAAATTCGTTGACTTTGGGTTTTGATTTCATTTGAGTCAAAGCAGGAAAAATGTGCTGCAATTCATTGTTTGATAATTGAGACAACTTTAGTGGTAATCAACTTTAAATTTGACCTCAATTTCAACACATCTTAAAAAAGATAGTTTTGGTTCGAAATATTCGTTAACCAAAAATAGAATTCGAGAAAAACATTTGAAGTGAAGTTTGGAATCAATTCAAATCAATTTGAAATCATCGCCAAAACGTTAACAAAAATAATAGTTGAAAATTTAAAGATAAATTTAACCGAACTTGGTCAAACTGTCTACAAAAACAAAACAGAGTTCACATAAATGTCTCATTAGAATCATTACAACCAAATAAAAATAAAAACAATAAAAGCTATAATAAGAAAATCATTTGACGACACAATTAATAAATAATATTAAGTTTGAAAAGTATTTATGACTCGAATTAGTGGTTAAAAGCCTTTATGGGAATCGAGTGAATTGTGGCTAAAATCAGAGGACGTGTTCTTCTGATTTGTTTTGTGATTAAAGTTCATTTCATTTCACAAAATGGAAACAACTTTAATGAAAAGCATAGCCTTAATAATGAGAGTACGGGCGGACACCATTCAAACAGGTATATCATCATAAGTTTGTTTGAGCAAGCTCAGCTCAACATCTTATAGAATACAAATTAGTGCTATTTTGTGAAAACACCTCAAAATATCATTCATATCAATGTTAGACGACTTTAATGTTTGGCCAAAAATAAAATTGTTTTTCTTTGTCATTAAAAATTAATACATAAATATTTTTTTTCACTCGAATTAACAAAAAGAATGCCATACAAGAAGCATGCAATCAAGAAATGCCTAGAGCACTTTGTTGATATTAATCAATAATTTCAGAGTGAGAGGTGATTAAGACTCAAGTTTTCATTTTTAATGACGCGATTGTGTCCTAAATTGAGTGAAATCTGTATTAAAATGTCGAATAGGAGTCATAAACACAAAAATCAGCTTTAATTAAATAATTAATTATTATTGAAATGAATTTGTATTGATTTTAAGCCACAATTGAAAGAAATTGTTTGGAAAACAGCAATAATTGGAAAGATTTGAACATAAAATGCGATTCAATGAGTGTTAAGTGAAGCAAAGATATTAACAACTCAATGACCTTGAGTTGAATACCAGTGCTGTGCACTTGTCATTAGAGACTATGGGTCTGTCTATAATCACTCCTAGACTGCTATGAATTGCTTTGTATTCAATGAATCACAAAATTCCAACCCGTTTTCAAATCTAATTTAATTAATCCATTAATAATCGAGATTTTAAAATAATTTGCAGTAAAAATAAATATAAGGAGTTGTCTGTCAGTCAATGACTAAATCATTATTCAAACGAAAACAAGTTTTTAAAAGTCGTAAACAATTCTCTAATACTTGAGTCAAAAAATAGCTTAAAAAATAAAATTCCACTTAAAGTGTGACTCATTTCTCCTGAATTATCATTAGATCGATATTAAGTCCATTGTTTGGTATTGTATTCGAATTATTTGATTAATAATTCATAGGATATATAATATTATATATATTTCTACAAAAAAATAGTTTTGTTTTCAAAAACAAATCAAATTTGAAGACTTACCGAAATTCAATTAAAATGAGACAAAACACTAATGAAAATAAAACTGAGTATAAAATTTCGTTCAATTAAGTAATCTGAAGCTGAATGAGCACTGGTAGAGCACTGGTAGGAAACTGATTGAGCATTGGTCGAGCATTAAAGGCAGTGATATCGAGTCCAACTTTGATAAGATTGGAAACACTAAAAGCAATTTTCATGTGATCGACAGCACATCATAACAATCATAACAATAATATTTATTTTGCGACAAATTGTTAATCAAATCCGAAATATGGGGAAAATCGACGAAAGGAAAGGTAAGATTGTTTGGCTCGTCGTCACCACTAATACTGGTTCACCATTTTTTGAGCCGAGTTTGACTCAAAACTGAATGTTAAAAGAACTGGTAATACAATCTATAAGTGTTGAAGTCCTTGAAGTGTTGGACAGCACAAGCTATGGTTTGATTGCCCGATATGTGTTCCCTCAATACAGTGAACGTCGAGTTATAGACAACTAACCGCCTCTATTGATAGCACAGCCTTAGAAGTGCACAAAGAATTTTGCAAAGAAATCATGTGCTCATCCATTGGTTCAAATACTCTACATATCAACCGAACTGAATATTTTGAAAGAGGCGCAGACCATCAGTACTCACAGTTGTTAGTATTGGCCAAAATTGCCAAACACACCAAGCTAGTCCATTAATGGATTGCCCAGGGCATATGTTTACTACTAATTCTCTAAGTTAGGACCAGCACGGAGTCAATACAAGTGCCTCCCTGTCCAAACTAATCGCACACATACTCATCAAAGACACTGAACTTCATTTCGATTTAATATATTTATATTTTGTACACAATTTTAATAAAAACTTAAACACCAGTCGTTTGACTCATAAAACAATCAATAGATTGAGTTTTCGCACAAATATATCAAACAAATGGAAATTTGTTATCAAAATCGAGTTAAAGGAAAAAATGAGAATTTGATACTAGACTTACACCGACGACAATAAATCTAATGATAAGCATTCATATGATCCGCACTTTTAGTAAATCTTTTGTTTATGAAAACACTTTATAATACATTTTTGATTGCATTACAAACAAAATTATTAGAAAAATAGTGAGCTTTGAATAGAAGAGTGCCATCACTGCAAAAGATGAATGTATGGACCGGTCTATAAACCTGTTGCACAACAAGATAGCCATAGAGACGAGACCTGAGACACAACAGAACAAAACACAACTACGAAGAAGTGCACCAATAATTGTATGCAATGGCAAACCAAAGTGAGACCAGACCTGCACTGAGTTGGCTGCCAAACAAGTACTCATCGCTAAACAAAGTCGATGTTGAAAGTACTTTGATCCTATCCTATGCTATCCTATCGTATGCTATCCTTGCAATGCAATTCCACTTGATTTGTAGTTGTTCTGCCTTTCATGACTTTCCTCTCAAGGACACCGTCCCTACACTCTATCAATCCATGAAAATAATGTTTATATTGTCTCATATTTTTATTAAATTAATTCTCGTCGACCTTTTAATATTAATAGTAATCAAAACAAAAAATAACCAAGATCATTCATCAATAAACATAACGCTATCGCTATTTTTAGATAAACAAAGAAATTATCGATTTATCTATAAAAACAATTTCGTTTAGATTTTGAGTTCAACCAAAATGTTTGACAATTAAAATCAATTTGATTTTATTAGAGATTAATTGCGGCTCAAAATATCGATTTAAGGGACGGGTTGTGTTTAAGAACAACATCTATATTCAATTAGTGTCTCAAACATCATATAATTGGAATCACATTTCAATGGTTGCGAGCGTTTCAATTAAGAGCTCATTTCTGTTGAGTTCACTTTTGTGACATTAAACCCACGCAAACCTATCTCTAAATAGAATATAGTCGGCGATAGTGTGTATATATGTGCCACTTATGGCCGACCTCTCACTACCAATGAGGAAGACTTTTTAATTACAAAAATATCAAATCGATATTTACATCAAATGAATAAAATATCATCAAATTCTCGACAATAAATAATTGTAGACTTCATTTGACTTTCAATTCAGTTATTATTTATTACATAATATTTTAATTATAGGAAACTAAATATTTGAGAGCAAAAGAAACCTAATTAGAGTTTAAATTAGATGCTGACCCCTCAGTCCCCTTACATAACAACACCAGTCTTTGCCAACAATTTTGAAAAACAGTGGAGCAATAAATCGATGGTATAATCGAAGGAATGTGACTCAATCTGACTGAATGTGACTGAATGTGCCTTGCTCAATTGATTAAATACTTGACAAACACATCATAAAAACTCGACATCAAAAAAGAAATTCAAAGATAAAGAGCACACCATTATTGTTATAATTGTAGTTGTTGTAGTTGTTTGATCATTTGATGAGAGGACAATTCACTCCAAGAGAGTGACGTCTTCCAAATCACATTAAAAATAGTGATTGCGATCTAAACAAATACTACGCTTTTCATCAATTTTCAAGTTTATTAAACCGTAATTTTGTGTTTAGTATTAATAATAAAAATAAAAATAATTTCTTCGATCAGAGAAAGAATGTTATGAAATCCTAACACAAAATGGAGTGTATTGTTGGTTAGCCATAAAATTAGGTCACGAGTAGTCCTAAGACTAATACATCCATTACTTTCATTCATAACTAATATTTAAGTCAAACAAATAACTGAGAATTTAGTGTCGAAACAATAAATTAAAAAATATTTGAAGCAATGAATGCAAACATATTTATCACAATTTAGTGTCGATTTGAGTGAATAATGGCTTTGATTTAAATTTAAGGTTGAAATGAAATGTTGCCACAAATGCGGTCAAATCAACTCGTTATGCAATTCCTCATTCAATGTCACATTTGATGCACAGCATAAAAGAAAAGGTCAATTCACTGAATAAATGAAATGAGAAACAACTTTTACAAATGCTTTACAAGCAATCAATTGTTAATTATTCTCAAATCAATTGAACCAAAAGAACAAATTGTATTCGCTTTCAGAATAGATAACATTTGTGAAAATATTCCGTCAAAACAATAATTATTTTTAGATTCAAATTAAATGTTTTCGAGTCTCAGAAAATAGAATTTCAGTAAAATTCCTAACAAAAAGTAAATATGAAAAACGAGACCTGGATCATTTCACATTTTATTTGAAACCGACATTTTACAAACATAAGAGGATCACAACATTTACAACATTTTTAAGTATCAAAATTTGAAAAACAGAAAATGGCCTCGAGTCAAATTATTTCAAATTAATTGTCTGTTCGTTGAATGAAAAAGCTTTTTGTGAGTCCTTCAGCACTGCATTCACTAAAAAGCTATAAATTGGGAAAATATCAAAACTATAATTAAGGTGGCCATATGTTAGCATGCACATTTTCATTTTACTTTAAATTAAAACAAAAGCCAAAACTTTCCCTGAGTTTTGATACAATAATTTTAGAATATAAACAAAATGTTAACAAGGACATATTGTACAAATTGCATAACCAAATAGCTTCAAATGTTTAGCATTTGGACAAAAACAATGGCTAACGAGTGAAACGATTGACAAATAAAGTTTAATAAACATAAGTTATGATAAAATGATAAACGATTGGATCACAGTTTTTATAAGCGATAAATTTTTTTTATTGCTTTCAATGAATTCAAAGCTCACACAAAGATTGTTTTAATGAGGTTTTTGACCCAACAATTAGTTCATTAGTGTTTTAGTTAATGCCTTAATAATTGATTTTTACAATAAATAGCTCAAAATTTTCCAATCGATATAATTTGAAACCATTTTACTGAGAATATCCACAAAGTTTCGTAAAAAACACAAGAAAAAAGTTTTATTTTAATTAAAGAGTAAATCCTTCCCTTAATTATTATTTAATTGTAATTTTGGTAATGGAGTGAAAACCAATTATTTTGGTTATTATTGTTTAAAAATTGAGTCATCCATTCATTGAGAGATAAACAAATTGTAAATTCAATTTTAGGAACAATAAAAACAGAGAAAAATGTTATCGGAAATTGTTTTTTCAAGCCTTACATACAAAAAAAGATTAGATATTATTCGACGAAATTCTACATTAGAGCACAAATAGACTGGTATTTGAGGGCTTAGACTCCAAAAGATTAGACGACTTTTGCCTTTTCACAAATGCTTTCATTGAGTACTCGAAAGAGGAAATTAGACTCATTTCAAAGAACACTTTATCTCAAAATTCTAATGAATTCAAATTGAGATTTATATTTATCTCATAAATAACATGCATATCAAGGTTTGCTGGAAAAACCAAGTTATTTTTAAAAATAAAATGTTTGTTTGCTGTTGCTTATAGTTGCTTGCTCAATCATACAATGGCTGGCATTACTATTATTACATAACATGACTAAAGCCTGAGATTTAAACACAAAAATCAATCAAAAAGTGTCTAACCTTTGCTGTTGTTGTCAGAGACAGTGTTGGCCGGAGAGGGGATCGGAGAGTCTTTTGTCGAAATATCACTACTATTTCTCCGTAACTTTTTTCTGGTCACTAAAGTCGAAGATATATTATTGGCTGAACTGTTGATTGAGTTTAAATTCGAAGAAGTGTTGCCTTGAGTTGTGGTCGTCGTCGACGGCGATGATATCGACGATGAATTTGTAGTTACAGGAAGTGAACAACTATTGCCGCTATTATTGATAGCACCGGTGGTTCCACTTCGGTTACGAGAATAACAATTCTAATAGAAATTCCATACAATTAGTAATCAATTTTTGTATTTAAAAAACAAATCAAAACAATTTCAATAAGAAATGAAAATCGAGAAAAAAATTGGTCTTAGAGTTAAAGAGACGGACAAATTAGGTCAGACCTAACATGAATTGAGTGGAGTAAACAAGTGATTGAATGAACACAATGTCGGCTAACAATTGAATGTTAAAAAATGGTAAAAACTGACAAAATTGACAATTAATCGATTTGTTGCGACAAAACGCGAATAAAAATTTGTCGTCCGTTCGACTCATTTAACAATAAATCGATTTTCGTTTATTAATAGCGAGAAAGCGATACAAATAATCACATTTACATAATAAGAGTGTTTGAAAGTGAAACCAAAGTAATGTCAAGTGGCAATAGTGCCAAGATGAATGTCTGCCATGCGTTGTGTGTTATCCCGATTTAATTCAATAATTATCTATTTTTACATTTATTACAAAATCCATATAATTATCGATGTTTTCAATAAACTGTTACTCAAATGATGGAAACATTAAAGACATTTTTGTCTGACTAATAGACAGAATAATATAAATGAATATAAAATTTAATCATTTTTTGAGAAATGGTATCAAAATATTCTTCCGGAGAACTGAGAGAACATATATATGTTATAACATATAGAATATTAGGGAAAATAAGCTGCCATTTGAAGAGTCGACACAATAACAAGTATAACAACTATTAGCAGAATCTCTAGAATTCTTGCCGTTCACTCGGAAGGCAACACAACTGTATGGCTGTCGACATCAGCACCACTTTATCGGTTGCTATGGATATTCTCATGCAGTCTAAGGGGAAGGAATTGGATGCAGAGCTAACATCAGCTACAAGTAGTAAAGTAGGAAAAACTCAATTTCCAATCCAGGCATTCAACGATCAATAAATTTATACCATAACCCATATATACATCCATTGTCCCACTGCTCTGCCTGTGCGACAAAATTGATAGTACGCCTAAAAACACATTACTTCTGAGTCTAATCAAAAGTCATGCAATAAAAGAGTCAATGTTTCGAAATTTTACAGACAAATGGCAGCTGCAGTCGTCTCCCAAAATATATCCTTTCAATTATTGTCTCACTTTTGGCTCAATTATCACAAATATCGACAAATCCTATCACTCTTTTCCACGCATACAACGGATCCAACTCTTTATCAAAACTCACTTCAGATAATTTATATCAAATTATGATTAAATATTGGGGTAAATAACTACACAAATCTCTCTCTCTCTCTCTCTCTCTCTCTCTCTCTCTCTCTCTCTCTCTCTCTCTCTCTCATTAATTGTCAACTGATTCCAAGAAAAACATAAACGTCTGAGTCATGTGTTTTGCGCAATAATAGTGACAATAAAATCATTGGTTTTACAAAAAGAACTCAATATTAAAAACATGTCTGATTGCTGACAAGGAGACGACCTAGATCCTATTCGTTTCTGATTGCTTTTATGATAGGCTTAGAGGTGGGCACTGACTCACTGACCACTTATTATTTACTAATAATATATTCTATAATTGATTACATAATAAATAACTAAAAGTGTATTAAAAATAAGAAAATCAAATGATGTTTGAAAAGAAGTGAAACATAAGACTAAAAGTTAAACTCATTTGACTCACCGCTTGATTTTGATTACAGGTTCTTCTTCGTGGAGTAATTCCAATGTCTTCTCCTTTTAAAATCGATTCGACGACTAATTAAAAGAGATTTGAGTTTTGAGTAATTAATTTGAAAAGAATTCAAATAATGGGAGAAATGGTTGATAACGAGTGCAGAGCTTTAACGCAAACTGTAGTAAATTCAGGAACAGTGAACTCGAGTCGAGGATATATTCAGTGTATTAATTGATAAGTTTATCTTTTTGTCGATTATTTGCCAAAACTTATCTCTCGGTAAATATGTTTAAAGTATTTTAACTGAAGATAAGCACAATTTTTCCAACAATTGGTCAAAATTATGAATCAATAATGTCTTTAATAACTAATGGGATGAATAGATGACAAGTTTTAATATTAAACAAAATATCAGATATATCTCAATGACCCAAATCAGGGGAACCACAAAATAAATAACAAATATAATGACCTGATTAGACAAAAATTGCAATTCTTATGTACTTATATTATGAGTATTCCATTTGAAAATATTTGAAAACATCATTCAAATGAATTTTACTTACATTTTGTATAAATAGATATTAACTAAAATAATGACGAATTAAAAAATTTCTAAAAAACTAAACCAAATGTTTATTACTTTTACTGAAATGAAGAAATTTAATGATTTAGAGTTTATATTAAATTAATTGCTGTAATGAAACAAATCACAAATCAGAGTCCCATTAATGGCATTAACGACAACTTATCGTTTATATTGTAAGCAAACACTTATGGCTTTTCAGACCAAATAATAAATCCAATCATTTTATAAAAATCTCTTTTTAGAGCCGATCCTTAGCGACCCAACCATGATATGCAAAATCACTTTAATCACATACAACAACATGACTAGCACATATTAGCATGGTCATTTTCAGTACTATCAGTCTAATAGACACCATTAGAGACTAATACACACTTATTTTTGGTCTCAACCAATAGAAATCAAAGGTATAAAGTATCAAGTTTATATCAAGTTTATATCAAGTTTATATCAAAACGGAAGTCTATCTTTTATATGACGAATAAACCATTTGATTAATTGAGAAAAATATTTAAATGTGGACTGACCTCCATCTCCAATTAATTTGATTTGAACGAGACTGGGATCTTCATTGTGTTCTTCAAGCACTGTATCGTCGGTTAGAGTTAATTCCTAAATCAATTCAATTAATAAAAAATAGTATTAATGCAAAGAATAACTTCTTTGATAAAGTCATTTGATTTCATAATCAAAAAATACTGTTTTTGATAATAGAGTAGTAATCAGTGTTTTCAAGGACTTAATGCAAATATTTATAATTTTTACATTTAAAGCGTTAACACAAGTATTGCAAACAATATTTCCTGTTTTTGCTTTCGATAACAATTATTTTCATTAAAATATTTAAAGTTTAAACTGATTTGAGGCCAGAGTTCAGTTGAATCTATTTGAGGAATGTTAGTATTAGTTGTTCCCACTCTAACTAAGTCTTTCTCCGACCCATTTTCTCCTGATTTTAAGAGGTAAACGTTGGCGTTAGTGGTGATCAATGATCAGGGTAAAGTCCAAAATTACAACTCAAAAAAGGTGATAAACTCAAGTGAGACAATGTTAACAAAAAATTGATTTCAATGGAGTGTTGGTTGGAATGCATTTAATTAATAATTTTGAAGCAATTATTTGTGAATTTGTTTAAAAGTTGAGTTTAAAATAGAATCTTAAATATAGTGTTGGAAGCAATTAGTTTCAAATGAATGACTCAATTTTTGTTTATCATTAAAGAAAAAGTGAAAATTAAAACTTATTAAAGAATTTTGAGTTTTGGTTTCAGATTTGAAATAAGATATCAAATAACGAGAACTGATTTTCAATTTATAAGTTGTGAGTCAAACGATGGCATTAAAGGCTTTAAATGATTTTGTTTAGCATTGATTCGAATAAATTGAGATAACATTGAAATGTATTTATAACTGGAATTACGTAAATCGTATTAATCTGAGAACAACTGATTTTCTTTGTGTCCTTCAGTACAACACAATTGCATTGAGTCTAAAACAGCGAACATTTTCTAAATTAAATATTCAATGAGTACATACCCGAGTGTTTTCATTGTAGGAGACGATCACTGCTGTGTACCACTGAGTCGTTCCTTCACTTCTGTAAACCTTTACACGATATCCGACTAAAACTGAAGGCGTAGTTAAAAGTATTCGTTGCGAGTCTTGAAATTCTGTCCACTTTCTTAAGGCTACTTTAACTTCAGGCGATTCAATGTATGCCTTTTGGTTCTCTAAATCCGAGTCCTTCGATAACACAAAAATAAAAACTTGATTAACAAAACACAACACAACAACTCAATTATTATTATCAGCCAAACAGGGGGTCACCAAAGGCTTCACTCATATCATACTTCATTAGTTAGCAATAAATCAAATATTGTTTCAACAAAATTAACAAATAATGTAATGGTGGACAGAATGAGTAGAGAACAACATTAAATGAGCATGGTCAATGATTTTTGTTTCAACATTTGAGAAACGATAAGACCTCAAAAATAAGTCGATTGTAAGCACATTGTTGTGAACGTGAACTCTATTCCATTCGATTCTCTCTTTTGTCTGATTATATGAAACGTCGGTCGAACCCAACCAATGGCTTTCCTGTGCACTAACAGACAGACATAAAGACAGGTCCAATATTTTCCTATATGTGTATTATTTCACACAAATATGATTCGCATTCAAATGTGGTGCTCAGCGCTCACTATAATTGAGTGGAAACTTTGAAGGCATGTGGGGTTCCCCCCAATAAAGACCAGCTGTTTTTCTAAACTATTTCTAAATTCTATAACTTATTTGAGAGCTTAGACTCCGAGAGTCGACCGAAATAATGACTTTCAGACTAAACGAATGGCACAAACAGTGAATTGAGTGAATCGTTGGTGAAGTCAATCGTCTGGTTGTGGAATGACTTCTTAGAGAGCAATACAAAAAACAAACGCACATTAAGTCCAACATTGCTTTGCATTGCATTGGATATCGAATTACCCCACAATAAACACCATAAAACATCCACTCCTCATAACTCCAGTTCATTCCATCGTTTTACTAAAATTTTATGTATTGTTTGTTAAATGGCCACCACTTAGAATAGTCTTGCACAACTATTATGCTATTGTAAAATACAAGGTCATTCTATTTGCAACAAATATTTATATTATAACAAAAATAGTGGAGATGTTTAACAGATTTTTAAATGAATTATCACTTTTGAAATTAAGTCTCGACCTTAAAAACCAAATAAATTTTGCGAAAACCGGAAAATCCGAACTAAAAATTGAGAAAATGGTCCAAACATTGGAAAAGTAATCAGTAAAATGGGTCACAGATTTACATTTCATTGATTCCAATCTAATATTATTGCTGAACAATAGACTCGATTAGAAAGTTATCACAAGATTCACAATTTTAAACATTAATTTGATATTTTCTATTCAAATATTAAAAATAATGAGTTTTATTGAAATGCATTAAACATTGAATTTATTTGAAAGCATTGAATGTCCAACAAATTAATCAATAAAACAAAGCAAACAATATATTACATAACTCTCAGCGGCTCTCATAACAAATGAAAACATTAAATGCAATAAATTTATAACAAAATCAAAACCCAATTCCAATGACTCTTATCTTAGTTAAAGAAAATCAAAAACAAAATCTATTTCTCTTTTATTGAATGCAATTTTGAGACGAATATCGATTTTAAAAACAAGAAAATAAACTGAAGTAAACTAAACTAAACTTGTTTAAAGTATGTCTCATATGTTTTGGGGATACACTGATTGGCCATTTTTTAGAATTGTTTTTTTTACAAAATTTTGGGGTTCGTGTCATTTGCCATCTGATAACAAATTGAATAAATTTTGGCAAATTTTCTTTAAATTTGTGGCCCGACCTCTATCTATAGTACTATCAATGGAATAATCAAATAAATATATCCAAGGACATTTTGGCAAATTATCTAAAATAGAGTTTCAATGACTGTTGTTTTGAGAAATTTAGAATTAAACGATTGGATGACATAAGGGATGGAATAGAAGTGTGAATAACATTAAATCAATAGCAGTGATGACAATCACATTACAAGATATTGTTTGAACCAAAATTGAAAATTTAATGAATAAATGACTGGCAGTTATCAGAGCGTTAAATAGTCGTGTGATTTGTTGTTTCGCTGATTTATAAGTAAAAAAGACTTTTTTAAATAAAAATATTCAAATCACGATTCGATTTGCACTACACTTAAACATAGATTTTAAAAAACAAGAAAAGTGAGTGAATTATTGAAATTAATGCTCAGTTTATATACAGGTTTGGCTCAACATTCAGATAAAAACAGATGAATCATATGAATCATCACATCTCTCACGTATTCAACACAAATAGTTTCGGTAGAGTTCGTCTTTACTCAAGAAGATGGTCGGGTAGGCGTTCGATGTAATTATAGCGCAGTCATGTCATACTTGTGCGACTACTCACGAGTCAGATATAAATAAATTGTATTTATATCTCTTCTATGAAAAACTTAAACTAATTTGTTTGCATTACTAATAAAACATTCAAATTAAAGACATTTTCATTTGTGAGGCAATTGTTTCAATCAAAATAAAAGAGCAAAGAATACACAAAATTAGTAATAAAAAAAAATTCATTTTTGTTGTTATATTCATAATATATTATAAACTTGACCGACATTTTCAGACAAACAATTTTTATATAATCTTTTTATTGAATTCTCAATAAATTGATGCGATTTCAATAAAATTCAATGAAACACTTATTATTGCAAAATAATTATGTTTTTAAGGAAATAATAAAACGTTTGAAACTTTCATTTCTCTGAATTAAATTCTGATAAGAATTAAAAAAGTTCTGAAAATTAACATTAAATGAATATTTTGAGCGATCGTTGCTCTGAAATACGGTTTTTCTAACTGGTTGTTGGGCTCAACGCCCGAAAGCATCGACTTTTTTAGTGGTGATAGCATTTGATTGCATTTATATATTATATGCATTAATATTATTATAAAACATAAGATTAAATATTATATAACATTACATTGAAAATAATGGCGTGACTTCAAAGGGAGAGAAACAGACGTTTGACACAATAGTCAATTGATGGACGACAACAAATAAGACAACTATAAGACAACTCCCTTACAATAACTCCCTTACATACGAATCACATTCTTCGCGATATTTTTCACCACTGAAAACAACATTTGTCACAAAATAGGATAAATTTAGGGTTTCCTTAGACGTAAATAACATTGAAATGCACTTATTTTTTGACAATATATGCAAAATATATATTTTCAAAGAGAAAAAACAATTCGACATTTTTTTTGCAAATTTGTCGATTCATTAGAATCTCATATTTTGAGACTCATTTAAGACATTATTCTCAACAAAGGATATAAATCCCGGAAAAATAAATCTAATGATAATAATAATAAAATTATCAAGATTATTTAATCTCTTAACATTAATTCACTTAATTTTTCAATTAATTTTAATTTAGAGAAAGAAATAATTAATTTCTCAAATTAAATGATAATTTAATTTAATTGAAATTTTAAAATATAAGCTAATAATGGTTAAAATTATTGCTTAAAAATGTATAAAAAAAATGTTTACCTGAAATACTCTCAGATCGTTGTAATCAACAAAATGTAAGCGTTTGTCGACTAAATATTCAATTGGTTTTAATTTGTTTTGTTTGAAATCGATTTTGTCGACCAATGCCTTGAAATTCTGTTTGAAATACAAAAATATTAATTAATGTAAAAAAACAAATTTAAGGTAATTTTTATTGAAATTTTAATTCCAAATAAAAATATAAAACTAACAAATCCTTGAATATATTTTCAGGAAATTTAAACAACAAATTGACTAATAATTCGTAACTATTTTTATGGGATTCAAAGTAAGTGCTGACAAATAAATTTTCACTTAATTTGAGGATAAATTGAATTAAAGTAAACACCGAACGGATAATAAAAACATGAGCTAAAGGACAGGCATAACAAAGTGATGAGCAAAACATTGTAAGGATTACTCAATTTTTGTGAATAAAGGATAGAATCAAATAAAATGACAATTACTTTGAATTGAGGCACAGAACTGATTCAAGTGATTAATAATTAAATGAATAGATTTAATAGAAGACAATTTGACAAAAGAA
The DNA here is from genome assembly GCA_034699945.1 of Chamobates pusillus. Lineage (NCBI taxonomy): Eukaryota > Metazoa > Arthropoda > Arachnida > Sarcoptiformes > Chamobatidae > Chamobates > Chamobates pusillus. The sequence continues at coordinate 46,451 of JAQGCQ010000002.1, forward strand.
GCAAAAATGAGTTCACACTTCGACTAAATATAAGAATGAGTGAAATGCAGTGCATTTGGATTTCATTCATAACTTTTCCGTTTCTCTGAAGGAATAAATGTTTTGCGAAAAGAGTACAAAAATCGCAAAATCTTTATTACATAATATAAATATCGTGCGGAGGAAAACCTGAACAAATAAATATATCCAAGGGAACATCTACACAACGGAATGCCTGTGCAAACCCCATATCATTCGGAGTTGAACTCAAGAAAATTGCCACTCAATTGAAGCGCAGACACCGAACGCATGCGTTTAAAGTGCGCCAAATTTATAATTATTCTCAAAATAAGTTCTTCGCGAATATATTTCAACTGAATTTAGAACTAATTTGAATGTCAGACAATTAGAAGGTATTTCGGGGAAAGGCTTCTCTCACATAAACTTAATGCTTACTAAACTTTAAGTCAATTTATTGTTATTTAATAGCAATTAAAGCGAAGGACATACCAGAGAAGGACATAAAATGTGATTATCGATTGTCGAGACTTTGTTGTTAACCCAAACCAAAGTGTATTCAATGAGAAAGAGCTGAAAAGCGTTTTGTTCGTAAATCCGAATCCATTCTCTCTTTTTCCAGTCGACGCCATCGAATTCCACTAATATCTGATAATATAACACAAAATACAATTGTTTTATAATTCACTTCAAAACAGAAGTTTATTTAAAAACTTTGAAAAATAGTTTGGAAACAAAACGAGGAAAATGTAGAGAAGGCAACATCAACATAAACACCAAGGACATTTACAATTCTTTTTTTATTCGCAAAACAATTGTTTTTATCGAATTTAATGTTTTGGGGGATTACTCGAGAATTAGGTCAAAACAAATGTATGATGGTAATTTGAATAATCTGTCTTGAAACATTGTCTAAATTAGCGTTGAGTTGTGCAGTGCAGGACAGTGTGCACATCTGTTTGAGGTCATTGAAAACAAGGTGACTAATGTTTGACTAATGTTTGACTTTTGATCAAAAGGTCCTGACTTTTAAATTATTTAAAAGTATTTTAATATTAGAAATGAAAATGAGATAAAAATGAATGGTTTTGTGTTTAGTAAACGAGCGTTGAATGCATTGATTGGATGCCATAAATAGCATATAATTCAAGTGATTATTTTGTTCGGGAGAATGGTTTCAGAAATGAGTCCAAAGTCCTTAAAGTAAGTTTTCAAACGTAAAATACGTTAACTGTTCAGAGATTTAGTCATTGAATGGCGTAATGTTATCAACAATTATGATGCAGTTGTGGTAACACTGCTAAGAGTAGAGCCAGTGTTAGAGCCAGTTGTGCCACTATTTGCCATACATTCAAGTGATGCCCAATTTATTGCATATGTCCTCAATTCATCCCAAACCTGATTACAGTCCGGTTGTGTCACTGACTTAACTAATCTCTAAATTTAGTTCTCAATAGATCTCAACAACAATTTTACACTCAATTCATGTCATTTGTGCTGAATATTCAAATATATTGACATTTTTGTGATCAATATTTTGGTTCAACGTTTCGTTCAATGTTTCCCACAAATGATTCAATCAATACATCATTTAAACACATTTACCACTAATTATAATGAAATGCATTTAAATATTTTGATCGCCAATTATTTAAAGAAATATAATTCAAATTAATTATTTCAACACTTATGACATTTTATCAGAAAAAAACTCAAAAATCAATCATTTTTTACCACAAATGCGATAATTGATGCAAAAAATCTTCCAAATAATAAGCATTTCCTGAAAACTGTTTTCGTTATTAAAAAATCAAAGCAATAATTATTTGTTTTGTGACACAAATTGTGACACAATTATAGTGAGATATAAGACATGTGCTAACAATTGATTGAGTCTTTAATTGATTACAAAATTAAAGCAAATGATAGGCTCTAAAACCAAAAAACAAATAAATGAAAACATTTGTAGAAATGTGTGTCTATTATGACAGTTATGCGGACATAAAAACAAAATCACTTAAAACCAAATTAAAGCAAACAAAACGTTTGATTAGTTTTATTGAAACCTTTTTTGTAGTGAATTTGGGAACAATTTTGATATGTTTTTGATGTAAAATAATGTGAAACATAAAAGAAAATGCGATCTCTGGAGGGATCGACATATTAAAGATCGATACATACATTGAGGTCTGTATTGGAAGTGTCGGTATGAGTGGCCGCTCTAACGGTACCCCTTTTCCACTGCCATTGGGAACAGTCATCACTTAATTTAGTCCTTTTGTTATTTTGTTTATTATTATTTTGGTAAACACTATTAGTATGGCTTTGAAGACACAGAAACCGTTTGCCAACTATTTCTTCTCTTTCCCTATACTTGAGAGCCATTTAAAGTGGAGTTCATTTTCGATTAAATCAAATATCCATTGGTTTTAATGTCACAAAAAATCACTTTTTATTAAACACAACACAATCCGATTCCAATGCAAACATTAGGTACTTATGTAATGAACAAATCAAAGCAACACTCAATACAAAAGATGATCGAAATAAGAGAAATACAAAAACAGTAAATTGTCGTTAATATCGAGTCAAACATTCATAACATAAGGCATTCCAAAGATATACGAGTCGTACGACTCATACACTCAACGCATACACACAAACACTCATAGACTGGCCTTTACTCACATCAACCAAAACACGCCCACAACCAGAAACACAGCAAAACAGACACCACTTCAACCAGAAATATATTACGTCCTTTCAATGATAAACCAAAATATTATTATTTTACAAATTTATTATTTGGTTATTACAGCTGAGTACCAAGTTCAATTCAGTCTATCAACTATTTTCTAACAATAATTGTTTTTTCATTTCATTTATTATTTATTAATTAAATATATTTTTAAGTTTAAGTCAATTAAATAGAATAAAATATTTTATTGGATTTTTCGTTTAAAGTCTATATTCAATATATTTTCTAAACAAAAATTTTTGAATCAATTATCGGTTATTTGGGTTTTTCATTGCTTTTCAAGAAAACGAAGAAAAAAAATCATATTTCATTTATTTGTTATTTCAGGGAAAAAAGATTTTCTTGTCTACAATTTATTTGATTTTGAGAGACAACGAGGAAATGTGTGTCAAAATATGTGCTGTAATTAAATGAATTTTTATAAAAACAATAACCGAATTCATAATTATTTTAATGTTTCAGAAGTTTTTAATATTTAATTGAATGAAAGGTGTTTTGCAGTTCTAAACAATTGTAAGATAATTGATTGACAATTCGTACGGACAGTCAATTTTTGGCAACAATTCAAAAGTTATTTCACACACAATATGTGATACAAGAAATGATTCAATTGATTGGCCGGAGGCTAAGGGTGTGGTTCCAGTCATATGTACTCTAAATACTGTATTTAATCCCAAATGTGTTTGCATTTAAAAAATATATAAAATAAAATTAAATCCAAAATGGGATGAATTGAGTTCCGCCCACTTCTGGATACACATAATTTGGTGGCCAATCCCTGAACAGCACTTAACGCACATTCAATTTTAGTAAACAAAACAATATTTTGTTCGCAATTTTATCGTTTAATACCTGAGTTGTCCTTTCATTTCATGTTTAATATAATAAAAGCAATCAATTTATTGATAATAAAATTCGAATTAAAATTTCAAATCAATTGAATAATCAAAGAGTTTGTCTAAAAATGTTGTGAATAACTACTAATTTGGTGTTTTGTGGGAGAGTTGAGGCCATCTGTGAAACAATTTCAATGAACAGCAGCTGATATCAGACTCAATGCCAACGATCGCCACTTGAATGACAACATCTGACACTTTGTTGTCTTTGCCATCAAAACCATTGCATTTCTATAACAACAAAAACTCAACGATTTCTATGTTTTAGTCAAACGTTTGAATCGAAAATTATTTTATTTTTTTTTAAATTTTAGTTTTGTTTTATTATTAATTAAAATTATTAATGGCTTTGAACTTATGAAATGATTGGTCACTACTTTTCGCGACTAATTATGTGAGTATTAATTTTTAACAGCAATTTGTTATTATATTATTGTCTGTCTTTATGTCTAAAATTTAAAAACGATCCGTTAGTTCGCATCACTTTTCAATTAAAAACCCTTTGTTTTGTTTTGATTTGAATCAAGTATTGGAATCGTTTGAGCAATAATTGTATTGATAACTAATCATAACTTGAAGTTCAAAAATATTTTATTTTTCAATATTTTTTTCTGTAAAAGTAAGAGTTGTTTTGTTTAACCAAAATCTATGTCAGTGTTCGCTGAGTTAGGTTTGAGGTCATTCAACCGAATCATTGAACCATCAATTTCTTAAATTTTTCGGTCCAAAGACTATATTAGTTGTCAATAAATTATAATTAGCAAATGAGCATGCTTCCCCAAATTTACAAATCTTTTATGGAAGTATATCTGTAATAAAGATGACAGAATCTAGGTGATATATTACGCCTTCCACCAAATTATGGTGATTTATGACAACAAATTGAGAACAGATCTTAATTTTAAACAAATCCTTATATAACTTAACACTTATTGAACACAATTTCACTGCTTTTAAGTATAAATACTTGAGTTTATAAACACCTGAAACTGTTTAAGTGTTTGAACTAAAATACATTCAATTCGTATTATATCTAACTTTACTTAATTTGAAACTAAAATTTAGTCATTTATTCAAATGTTTTTGATTTGTTTTTAATTTATCGTTATTATGGAGTTGAGGCTCAGTTGAGGCGATTCACATATTTTGGTTAAATACACAAAAAACCAAACCTTTTTATAAATTTTGAATGAACAAGATCTTCTGTTGACAATTTTGCGATAAATTCTGTTTTTTAGAAGAGAAATAATATTGAAATGCATTTCAAAAATAAGTGATAAAACTTTTATAAAATGTTTGACTTTCAGATTGTTTTGATTTTGTTAACAAAAATACTGAAATAATTGATTGAATTCTTGAGTCGTTTTATTCAAGTATTATATATATGAGAGATGTATTGAGTAGTGTTCATGTGATTCAAATTGTTGTTTAATTTGAAAGCAACGACTTATATAAGAAGAGAATCAGTTATTTTTAGATATGGTTTACATAAGGAGTCAAATAGTCTTAAGAGACGCAAATATTTCTATTCATTTGGATTTGTTAACAATTTTAGTGCACAACTGTTGAGTATTTCTGGTTAGGAATTACTCTCTTGTTTTAGCAATGATTTGCATAATTGGCGTTTCGTTCGTGAAATTCAAGTCAAATGCAATAAATGTTTTGAATGTAAACTAAAAGAAACGAAAATTTGCTGAGAAATGCCTAAGAGTTCAGTTCGAGTGAACATAACGGCAGCCAATATCGCGATTTTGTTGCTCTTCGGAAGCGCTTGTTTTCATTCGTGCGCTAAATATTTCTATTCTCAATACAGACTCGTTTTCGGAACTTTATTTCCCGCATATTCTTCGTATAAAGCGGTCAAAAATAGAGATGTCAGGGAATACGTAAGTTTTGACCTTTTTATGTCTTTCATGCATTGATTACATTTATAATACTGATGTCAGTCCCGTTGGATGATGTATTGGATTGTCTTCGCTCTCTTCTCATTCGCCGAAGTCTTCGCTGATATTTTTATAGGCTTTTGGTCAGAATAGCATTGATTCCATTCATTTCAAACTCATTTAAAGTATTTCTCTCATTATTAAAGGCTTCCCTTTTATTACGAAACGAAAATTCTGTTCGTTCTTTGGTTGATGTCTCCCTATGGGAACGGATCCAAAATTCTGTACTTACATTTGATTCATCCCCAGCTAACGAGTAATGAACAGGTATTCTCTATATATTTATTACTTCCAATTTTGATGACTAATCGTTACCACTAACGGACAGGTAATCGACACATATATAGATTCTGTCAAACAAATGGGTGTTTCGACGGTTTGGCACTTATGGACCAAAGCTACTCAAATGGCAAATAAGGCTTTACTTTATTTTTTCCAATTCGTGAGTAAATCTATTTTTTGAGTGGACTCCAAATTAATGTTCGGTTTATTATAGACCCAGACTTTGATCTTCTATCAAATGCAAAGCCGTTCCTTAAATGAACCTCAAAGAGAGAGCCAACGACTGTTGACTCATTCAAATCAGAATTTCTTCCAACAATTGCTTTTCATGAGATCCCAAACCAATGATTCACAGCCTAATGACAGCAGAGATGCAGTGGATGGCCCTCAGGTTAATAACAATAGTCCCGCTCAGAACCTTTTATCTCAGCGATGGTTCTCTGCTGAGGCTCTAAATATGGAACTCAATGTGGAGTCGCCTTCACCACAATTTGCAAGTAATTTACGGATGCGGTGCGAATCAGAATCAAATTTAGATGATTGGGAACAAATGGAAGTCAACGAAATCGAAGGAAAGCCTCCCATTCAACCCAATAAAGTCAAAAAGAAAACAAAAGCCACCAAAAAAAGTCCCGTTTCTGAAAGACCGGTGCGTAAGACCAGAGCTGCGGCCATAAAGGCCAGGGCTAAGTGTAAAGAAGAAGAAATGCTTCCCGAAGAGTATTAGCAATATTTTCATAAATGTTTACCGATATCTCAAATGAATTCTAGTTTTTGACATCTCTTTTAAAGTTATATCAAATGTGAGCCAATCGTATATCGATATCACTATTAAATTAAACTTTATATCAGTTTATATATCAATCAAATATCAATCAAATCTGTGATATTCTTCCGTCGTATTGAATATTGCATTTAATGTCCAAAAGTTTATACATTTTTCAAATTGATTTCAAATTTAATTTACTAATTAATTAATTTTAATTTTTATTCTATTTATTTAATCAAATTTATCATAAAAATTACTCCTTTTTTTAAATTATAACTTAAGAAATAAATTAAAGTCAAAGTATTGAAAGCAAATGTCTGTTTAAATCACTTGATTTAGTCGTCAATCAGACGAGCGATTTGTTGATAGGTTTGTAAAATTTGTTGAGCGGAGGGTCTGTTCTGTGGATCAATATCTTTACATAGATTGTGAATATCTTTCAAATGGTTTTCAATTAATTGAAACTTAGAGTCAGAGTTGGAGTCATTGGAACTCATTTTGAGAAAATAGAGACAAATGTCAGGTATTTTCCAAATATCTGTTTTGTGATCATATCCTTTCATGAGTTGATCATCGAATGGCTGATCACTTGAATGCCATAACTGCTCCGGAGCTACAAAAGTTCCAAATAGTTGTCGAGAACCACATTTGATGCCCCGATTGTCGATAAGTTGTGGTAAGGCATCAAGATCATTTAAGACAAGTGACAAATTACTGGTAACCAAATACTGCGATAATGTCTTTTCGAGTGAATTCGAGTCACACATAACTCGAGTACCGATCGGACTGTTGTGCAGATAATCAATAATTTGGAGATAATTAACACATAAATTGAATTTAACGCTTAAAGTGTTGTATTCTATCATTCGTTGGCTTAAAATTGATGGCAAGTGATTGGCGTCACCGAAGGGATGGTATTCTGTGAACAGCATATCGTTATTACACCAACCGATCAATTGAACGATAAAAGGATTCGGAGACAATTGTTTCAATACATTAATATTGTGTTGAAAATCTTCGACATATTTGTGATCCGTTAGTTTGGAGACCACCACATAATTGTCGTTCCATTTGTATAAATAAACTTTCTTTACTAAACCTCTGCTTAAGAGGACAGCACTACTCATATCGGAATAATCGCTGCAATCGAGTAATTGGTGACAATCTTTCATTCTTCCGATACGGAAATATCCGTTCAAACAGTCATTTGTCTCAGAATTAAACAAATCATAGAAATAGTTACTGAAGACTATCATTAAAAATGATAATAATTTGAAACACATTACAAATGAATCCATTTTTCTTGTGATTTATTTCTGTTTTAATGCAAAGTTTTGTTGAAATAAACGTTTGAGTAATAAATGAGAAATATTTTGTCGATTAATAAACATTTATATGATGTGATTCAAGACATTGGAAACAATTGACTCAGAATCAGATCCGTTCCATGGATTCGAGCAAAACGACAGCATTTCCTCTGATGACAACCATTCCAATTGGAATCTTCTCTCCTTTACGGGTGTCCTCAACGGCTTCGTCGACCACCAAATTCATAAATGGATCAAATCCTCGCAAAATACCAGTTATTTGTCGGTTTCCGTTCAGTTTTACTATCAGTTCATTGTTTAATATTTCAATTAATTTAATATTAAAATTAAATAAATAATTAATACAATTATTTCATAAACAAAGAAGTGTTGACTTACGGGAGAGGCGTTTATCCATATATTTCTTGAGTTCGGGCGGATGTGCTTTACTCATGATTACCGATCACTTAGATTTTGATAAAGATTTCAATTAAATCAATTGATTCACAACTTATATCGAATCGATAATAATTTTAAATCAATTTTCTGATCAACTTTTTAATAATTTTGAGTCAAATCAAAATTCACGACAAAAGCGACGAAAAGAGTGAGCATTGCTTTCAATTCAAACACAATATTATAGACCAAAGACTGACATCTTTTGATTAGATTTCAATTTAATAAACAAAACATGTCTTTAAAAGTCATAAATGTTTTGTGAGTCGAACCGCGTGTTTAATATCCAAACAATTTATTTTAAATTCAATTTAAGTCACAATTCATTTGTTTTGAACTCATTTTATTTGAATTTCGGTAAGTCTTGACATTACTTTTAATTCTTGTAATTCATTTGAAGAATCAGTTGTTCTGATCTTAAAGACACGGCTTTCCATTAACATAACAAATAAATTGATTTGATATTGAACAATTTATTAAGCAAGCTCAAGTTAAAATACTGAGACATTTAAATATTGTTTGAAAACAATTTAAGTCTTAAATCAATTATTAATTGACGATAATTTTGAGCGCAATTTACAAATCAGTGATATTTTAATGTTTTCATTCATTTTTAATATAATTTTTAAGTCTTATTATTATTTGTTTAACTCTTTAATCGACAAAAGTTTGAGAAAATGGGAAAATCAAATGCAGTTTCAAAGAGACGACAAAAGAACAAAAATCCCCGATTTGTCCACAAAACTAAACTCAAGAAACAGAGAAACAAAATGATTAAGAAGTCAATCAAAATCGAATGGTTTGTCTTCTTATCCTTTTTCCGAATTTTCGATAAATTGATTCGATTCTAATTATTAGTGAACCGATCCGTAAATCGTGGGATAAAAAGAAGAATTTAGCGACAAATATATCTTCGATGGGACTCACTCTCAATCCAAACGACATCTTAAAGAAGAAAAATTTCAAAAAACAAAATTTAGAAAACAATGAAAAGACCAAAAAAGATAAAACCAAAGTAATTGAAGATTTGGAAGCGATGGCAGACAAACCTCCGCCAAAGAACTTTCGTTTTGGTCCACAAATTACTAAATTTTGTGTTTATATGATTGAGAAATACGGCGAAGACTATAAGGTTTGGACTTATTTTGTTGAAGAGTTCTATTCTATGATTTCTCTAATTATTTGATCACTGATTGAAACGAATCTCAAAACAATCACGAAATTTGATTTAATAGTCAATCATTTAAAACATTTTCTTTTTTTTGGTTCAATGTTTAGGCGATGGCCAGAGATAAGCAAAACTACTACCAGGAGTCGAGCGGACAAATCAGACAAAAAATAAGAAAATTCAAAGCCATTCCTTCCAATTGGAACTCATATTTAATAGCAAAAGAATGTGTCGATTCTACACAACATATCGAATAAAAATTAAAATTTTTGTTTAATTTAAATAAATTCATTGATTTCTAACATTCACTCATTTTTGTTTTACAAATAGAAGGTATTATAGTTTAGTTGATTGCCATCTATTTGTTAGTGAAGTGCGCTTAAAATTATCGTCTTTTAATTGATTCTTCGAAATGATATCATTTAATAAATTAATTTGAATTTCTATTGTATTTAAATTTTATAGTTTTTGGATTCAAAACAATCGACAAATAATTTTAGTTGAAATGCAAACCGAAGACAAAGAAATCAATAAATGTTTGTAAAACCAATTGATTGTAGAATTTGTTGATATTTGTATTTTTTGAAAATCTTATTAAGTAATTGATTGTGATATGATGTACCATGCTCATTCAGGCCAACGCGTTCAGTTCAATGAAGAAACAGATGAAATGGGACACGACTCAGATATATGTGTTCGCACCACTTCACACAATCTCATTGATATTCATTTAGGATTTTTGCAGGTATTCTCAAATACATTATACTATAGAACGGGAAGTGCGAAATTGAAAAAGATGTTGCACTCAACCCATAACCAATTTCTGAGAATTTCCTAGAATTAAACAAGCAAGATATTTCACATTTACTAATTTGAATTTGAAAACAAAATTACATATAATTGAACTTATATTTTGAATCCCAGATATTTTCTAAGGTTTGGTTAAAAAGAGTTCAATTATATGTAATTTTGACTTTCATTTTCAACTTATTATTTATAGATTTTACTCATAAGTTACTATTAATACGAATGTTAATGTTCAAAGAGGTTTTATTCAAGAAATCTGGGTGTCGTAGTCAATGTACAGAATGATCCAAAACAGTGAATTTCAACTTGTATAGATAATCCATTTATCAAACTTGATCAAGAGATTAGTCTTTAAGAAATTCATTGAATGACTAAGTTTAATGATTCTGATAAATGGATTATCTATTCAAGCTTAAATTCACTGTTTTGGATCCTTCTGTACCTTGGGAAGTACCTTGGAGTTTTAGTTCCTGGACTATACATTATACCGTTGAGGACCAGATTACTAACCATGGTTAATTTTGATTTTTGGCCATATTACTCGGTTGCTATGGTTAGTCACCCAAACCGTACCTGATCACTTTATTAACCTTAGTTAGTAATCTGGTCCTTAACGGTATTTATATTGGGAGTGGAAGTGAAGTCAACCCTTTTGAGAGAATGTAATCCCAATCCAAGTAATGGCAATAAATTGGTTTCAGATCCGACATCGCTATCAAATAAGTTTGTCTTTTGAATGTAAACCCATTGAAGGATCTCTTGTGGTCCGTAATCCTGACTCCGAGATGTGTCCCAATTTCAACCTCAATGTCATTGACTTAAGAAAAGATTCAGACGATTCTTCAAAAGATAATTTCAAATACAAAATAACAGTTGAATTGTTTGCACACAAAGAGAAACTTCTTAAGGAAAAAATTTGTTTGAATTCGAGTGAAAATCCTTCGCAAAGTCTTTCACTGGTATTTCACGCCCGAGTCTTAGGCAAAGGAAAGGGAACGCCATTCTTGAAGAATGGTATCAAATGTATTGGTCAAGAAATGGATGAGGATGATGACGATAATAGTGATTGGCCTGGATTCAATTAATAATCAAATCAAACAAATCAATTCTATTCATATTTTATTGAAATTCATTATAATTTTTCTGTAATTTTTTGTAAATCATTAATAATTTGGATTTTTTTTGATTTTTTGTTTTTTTTGTCTCTCAAATTATCTGCGATTATTGAAAACCAATAGAACAACACTTAAGGAAAAAATCAATGGTTTGCCTAATGGTTGACATTATAGAGAGGTTAAGAATCGCTAATGAATGCAAAGATCAGATCAATTCTATTGATTAATCATTAGTCGAATATTAATTAGTTTTGAGTTGAAAATAATTTTGGTTGAAGTCTATGATTGGAACCACTTATAAGTGGAGTACAAGTTGTGTACGACATTGAATACAATTCCATTGCAAAACTTGTATTTTATTTAAGACCCAGAGCTCACCCTTGGACTGGGACTGACCCATTTTTAGTGGGAATTTTCCAGATTTATTCAGTTCCCTAATTGTGAAACAAATCAAAAAAGAATTGTTTTTCAATTTTATCGATTTGTTATCAAAGAAAAGAATGAAAAACAAAAACAATCGTTGAATATATCGTTGAATAATTGGTTTAATATCAGTCGACTTTTATTACAAAACTTTTCGAGGAATAAGTGTGACGTCAAGTGTTTTGTGAGACTATGGGACGACTTTGATTGCACTGCACTTTACACTATTCGCTGTTTTTCTATTTGATATGCACTGTATTTGGCAACACTTAATGTTTTGCAGATCTTAAGAGCTCTGTTGAGTTGCGCTGACTTTTGGCCCATTTATTGCAGTATTGAATACCTCTACAGTTATCGACATTTTGTAGTGAAGTTCGGTCTGTCGTTCGCAACAAATCATTGAAATAATCCTTTTTTATCGAAATTTAATCTGATTTTTAATAAATCATGAATTTATCGAACAAATTTGAAACGAGTTATCGTTCATTTTTGTCTAATTTTGCAAATTTGCTTATATTTAGTCACACTTTCATTTAAATTGTTTTCATTTCTATAGTATTTATTAATAATTTTCTCTTTTGGTGAGTATTTCATATCATTTCATAATTTTATGATTCATTCAAAGCAAAGATGTCTTTAAATGTGTGTTGACTTTGTATTATGTAATCTCTGCCAAAGTTTACATAAGTCCTCAAAAAAGCGAAATTTTATTGATTTTTAATTTAATTTCAATCGTTTTAATTGATTATTATTTGTTGATCTAATGGTCAAATTGAAGACTTTAGTCCTTCTCTTAAGAGTTTTATCTTTCAATCGTTTCCTTTGTTTTGCGAATCGTTTTAATTGTTTTGTTGACAACAAATACAACAATTTATAATCAAATGTTTTTTCAATTTCCGAAATAATACCTCTGTTTGTCCTTCAGATACAACTCTTGAAAACTATATAAGTTTTATAACCAATTATTTTAAATTATTTAGTTATCACTCCATTGATTGTAATAAAGACTAGAAATTTTATTTTTTTTTTAATTAAAAGTTTTGTTAAATTATATAAGAAATGCATTTATTTGAGAAAAGCTTTTTTATAAGGAATCGCAACACATATTCAGACGATTTGACTAATCCTTCGCTTTTAGAAAAGTATTTTTCATTCTTTGCTTCGAATTAATCCAAAAATGATTTTCATTTATTCAAAACATTTCGAGTGATTTAATACTTTGATTTGATTTCTGAAAATAGTGTTAAATCTAATATTTCTTCGAAAAACTCCAAAATCAGCAAAACTTTAAAAATGACGGAATCAGACGATAATAAAAAACGAAAGAATATTTTGAACGACTGGACAAACAATCCGTTCGAAAGAGTCAATCATTCGACTAATTTCGAAGACTATGCCATCAGTTCTTCGGACGAATCGGAGTTTCACTATGAAAAGCCCAACCATTCAGAAGACAACACAACTAACAGTTTTTTGCCAAAAGTGACTCAAAATGCAAATAAGGGTAAAGTTTTTTATTTGTTTTAAATTAAAAAATGTTTAAAAATAGTGATAAACTTAATTAAATTGTGGGGAAAGGAGTCTATTTATAGTTATGTTTGATGTGATCCCTGTTTTTTGTGTTAAATTTGACGATTGGTTTAATGTTTTGATTTGTTGTTAATATAGATTCACTTCAGAATGCATTCAAAATAAGCCTTAAGTCCCACAAATTTGAGGCCTCTCAGAGTCACAGTAGAGTCACTCCAATTATATCGACTCATTTGTCAGCTGATCAAAGAGACCATTCGTTTGTGGACTCGTGTCTCTCCGCCGGTAACTCTTCAGCAGATGTGACTCCATCGGGAACTCCTCAAAGTTCGCCGTACACTATGCGGAAAGTGATGGCTGACAGCAAAATGGTTAATAAAGACAAGAACACTCTTTCGGCGAACCCCAAGCGTTGGTTTTACACCGGTTTCTTCAATCCGGAAAACAAGCCAACAGTCGATGACAAACCTCTTTCCTCTCTTCCCTCTATTCCTTCCATTCCTTCTCTTACTTCTCTTTCCTCTCAAATTCCTCGAAATCCCAGTTTTAAAAACCTTTGTGTCTCTAATTTTGACATCAATGCTGTCGGACCCACTTCTTGGTAGTTCTGGATATGATATCACTATTTTCGTAATCATCTATTTATCTCTATTTTATTAATACATTCCAAAAGCAATTTATTCTTTATATTCAATCGATTTAATATTAGTTTGGAATATTTTACTCGATATCTATATATTCTTCAAATGGAAAGGCGTTTCAAAAGAGTAGTTGTTTTGATCTTCCAATTGAAAAGTTTAAGTCAACTCTAATTGTGAGACAATTAATACAATAATTGAGAATTGATTTTGAGGTCAAAATAACTGTTTTTCAATGAAAATATGTATCAATATATCACTCGTTTCTATTATATTCAAAACGAAATTAATTTTGAGTTTTGGTCGAAATGTTTGACCGAATGTTTAATTCATATAATGGACTATTGATTGCATTCGACCTCTTCTTCAAAATTAGTTTCATTTTGTGTCTGAATTTTGTGTTTTGTCTGAAATGTCATCAATTTCTTTATTAAAAGTATTCAATAAATACAGAATTATCTTTAAATTCGACTTCTATTCAATTACTCTTTAATTTTACTCAATTACTTTTTGTACCGAATTATGAGTTAATCCAAACTTTTATTTATAAGAAATTGTGTCAAAAACCCAATTCTTTTGACCCAAAAAATTGTGATCACTTGAGAAAAAAGGGGACTAAAAGCTGACATCAAAATAATTTTGAAGACAAATGAGAATTATTTGGTATGGATTTGGTCTCATTATTTTGAGGACACAATCAATTGAATGTGAATAAAAAATGGTGATGGTCACTTTGATTTTATTTTAGGTATTTTTCATAACTTTTAGAAATATATTCAAACTGTAAGAAAGTATGCTATTTGTTAATTTGAGAATATTAGGCTAGGGCAAACAAAATTCGCTTTCGAATCGTATATGGACACCACCACCACTTACCTAGCTCAGATGAGAATATAATAAATGATGATTTATTATTTATCGAACAATTTTTTAAAAAATCAATTGTTTTACTCTTTCTTATGAAAAGTTTGTAAAAATTGAATTCCATTTGAATTATAAAAACAAAGTTTAAGTTTAGTTTGGGTTTCAATCAGTTGTGAATATTATCATAAACAACTCCTAACTGTTTTCTCATTTGATCTTCTAATTTTGCAAGATGAATTGAGTCACTATGGGATACAATATCAGACTCAAGTCGGCCCTCTTTGAGGCATTTTCGAACCTCTTGTGCCTCAAATGAGAGGCCATAACTTCCCAAATAAAATAAATCCAATTTAATGTCATTCGCTTTGAATTCATGTAATTCATTGTTGACATAAACTTTAAAGAGACCTTGCTCACTCCACGCCACATCACATATCTATTTATTCAATGAAATAAATTTCAAAATATAAGAATAATGAGGTTTCAAACAATTAATAAATTTATAATTAAAAATAGGTTAAACATACCTTGATCAGTCCTTTAGTGCCACAGATATGTGCCTCTCGAGGCAATTCCAACATCATATGTGAGGTCAGAGTAGCGGTTCGGTTGCCTTTGAATAAAAGAGCTGCAGAACACTCGACATCCACTCCATCGGCATTGAGATGACCGACAGCTTTCAATTGTTCGGGTTCTTCATTGCCAAATACCTGTGCAATAATATCTAGGCAATAAACAGCCATGTCAACAATTACTCCTCCGCCCAATTCTTTTTTAAACATTCTCGGGTTGTCATCCATTTTTGCGCCGATATTTGCGTTGATGTGATAAACATCTCCGATCACTCCTTCTCTGATTTGATTCCTAACGAATTGATAGGACGGTAGAAATCGCGACCAAATTCCTTCCATAAGAAATAGGCCTTTTGATTTGGCCATGCTCATTAATTCCTCGGTCTCTGAATTGCAAATTTCAGAATAATTATATGGTTTTGTATTTTATGTTCAAAGTTTTGATTTATAATCAGTTATCAGAAATAATTTAAATGATTTGAAAAATACTTCTTTGACTTAAAGTCATCGGTTTTTCGATGAGAACGTGTTTTCCGTTTTCGAGCATTAGTTTAGCCGTTGAGTAGTGATAAGAGTTAACGATTGCGATGTAAACCACTTCCACTTCTGGATCAGTGGCCAACTCCTCAAAACTGCCATAAGCTCTTGGTATTTTATGTAGTGTTGCAAACTTTTGAGCTTGTTCCAATTGCCATTCAGCCACCGCTACAAACTAGTTATCAATAAAATAATATGAAAACAATATTAAAAGAATGACTTTATTGAAATAATTAACCTGGTGATCTGTTTTGGGTAATAAACTGACTGAACTAACAAAATCGTGGGCTATTTTACCGGCACTCAAAATACCCCATTTGGTCGCCATTGCCTTCGAATTTATATAAAATTTTGCAAATAATATCGATTCACTCTTTGAAGGAAAACCTTTTTTTTTTGAATAACTCTTTTGAAGTTTGAATTTCTTAAAAAAAAATATCAAAAAGTAGTCGAATTATTAGACCACTTAATTATCAAAGTTGGGGGGTATCGGAGTTTGATGACCATTCACTTAATTATAAATAGGTTTTCATAAGTATTGACTCAATACTATTGAACATTTTAATCAATTTTTCGTCTGACAGGGAGTCCATTTGTTGCCTAGGGTCCATTTAGTCAATGCATGGAAAATGGACTGAATATTTAATGCGCGAAATGGACAGGGAATCTGATAGGGAATCCATGTCAGTCCATTCACTCCATGTCGTCATATGTCGGAAATTATTTTCAATTTCAATTCGATTTTTGGTTGTATTTGTAATAATTATTTGTTAAACAATTTAAGTGACATTTTTCGGAAAAACAGACCTAAAAATTTGCTTTGTTTTTGCAAATATTTGACACCACATGGACTGAATGGGTTGGATAGGGATTGGGAATTGGAATGGTCTATGCATGGAATGAGGTTAAAAATTTAGCAAAATGAAACAAACTAGTCATGGAATGAGCTTCGGCAGAAACCGACTGGGAGAAGAAATGGGCTGGCTTTTCGTGAAATGTTAGACTCTAATTCCTCTATTAATCTCAATTGAATTTTCAAAAACTTTTCCAATCATTGAAAGATAAAATAATGTTTAGTTTAGATATATTTTTGATTAAAAGTGTGTTTTCAGTTCAAAATGATTTGTTTACTCTTTAAAAGTTGAAGAGATATTAATTAATTCATTTATTTTTGGTTAAAAATCATTAAAACCATTAAAAAATAATATTTATTTGAAAAAAATCAAACTATAATTTATTGATGGATTCTATTAAATGGGGTGTTCTCAGTGCGGGAAGAATAGCACATGACTTTGTCAGTGTTGTCAATGCTTTGCCTAATAGTGGACATCAGGTATATTTGAAATAGATGTAAGTAAGCATGGTAATTAATAATCTTAAAAGTTTGTAGCCGTTGCCGAATGGCAATTGGAACCAGCTCAAAAGTTTGCAACTCTTCATAAAATACCAAGAGCTTATGGCAGTTTTGAGGAGTTGGCCACTGATCCAGAAGTGGAAGTGGTTTACATCGCAATCGTTAACTCTTATCACTACTCAACGGCTAAACTAATGCTCGAAAACGGAAAACACGTTCTCATCGAAAAACCGATGACTTTGAATGAAAAACGTAAATATTGTGACAATAATTCCAAACAAATTCTTAGCAAAAGTTTCGACAATTTTTTTGGAATTTTATTTTTCTCCCAAAAAAGAGACCAAAGAGTTGATAGATTTGGCACAAAAAAGGAAGTTGTTTCTCATGGAAGGGATGTGGTCTCGTTTTTTACCATTATATCAATTGATAACCAAACAAATAAAGGCCGGCGCTATTGGAGATGTTTATCACATTAATATCAATGTCGGCTGTCCTAACATTGACAGCCCTAGAATTAACAAAAAAGAATTGGGAGGGGGCACTATTGTCGACATGGGGGTCTATGCCATTGATATTATATCCCAGGTATTTCAGAATGAAGAACCGGAACAAATTAAGGCAATCGGCCATTTAAATGCTGATGGAATAGATGTCGACTGTTCTGCAGTTCTCTTATTCAAAAAGAATAAAGTGGTGACTCTAACCACTCATAGTATGCTTGAGTTGCCCCGAGAGGCGCACATCTGTGGAACAAAAGGAGTGATTAGAGTCCGTATAGAATATAGAATACAATTTTGATTTGTCTTCTTTTGACACTTTTATTTTCGAAGATTTGTGAGATCGGCACTACTGATGACGGAGTTATCAGGGTCTACATCAATGAGGAACTGCACGAATTAAACTTAAAAGATCCAAAATTGAAGTTATTCTATGTCAGTGGTTATGCTTTGGGTTATGAGGCTCAGGAAGTCCTCCGATGTCTCAGAGAGGGTCGAATTCAAAGCAATTTAATGACTCAAAACGACTTTATTTATTTGGCAAAAATTGAAGAACAGATCACAAAACAAATTGGAGTCATATATGAGTGCGACTAATGATTGCATTCTTTTATTTTTAGTTCATTTTAGAGATATTGACAATAAATTTAAGTTTTAATTTGATGTCAACTCATTTGCTGAGAATCAATGTTTTCAATTCTTTCCTTTAATATTCATAATTTTTGGCTTTTGTTTTGTTTATTCGGGCATAACTTAAAAGGTTGTAGAAAATAGCTAGGTAGTATAGTATACCCAGTCATTAGACATAATTAAAAGGGTTTATCAAATAATTTTTTCAGATATTTATATAGATTTTTAAAGAGTAAACAAATCGTTTTGAATTGAAAACACATTTTTAATCAAAAATATATCGAAACTAATCATTATTTTTATCTCTTCAATGATTGGAAAAGTTTTTGAAAATTGAATTCTGATTAATAAAGGAATACTCGAAAAATTGAATAAAATGCTCAATACTTTTGAATAACCATTTATAATTAAGTTGAAATGCATTATAAATTGAGATAGGTCATATTTGTCACAACTAAATATACTAATACAAAATATAGGAAGGTAAAATTTGAATCTTTATGTGAATTAGAGCAATAATATCTTGGTAAAATTTGCCAGTTATGATAATATTGATATAACTGTTGAGATGTTTTGCATTCGACTAAAACAGTGATTGAAAACATTTGACACAAATTATTTGTCTCACAATTGAATACAAATGCAAACTCAGGACTCAAATATCGGGGAACACCAGCTTTTTCTGCAAGTATTCCCGTAATGAATAAATCTTCATTATCCAAAAAGTACCCATCAAAAGAATCAAGGGTATTTAGTAACTTTTCAATGGAATCTTTGGTAGTTAAATAAGAACCGCCCCACAAATATTCGGGAAACCATTCTTGCTCAAAATATTGATCTGGAATATGAGACTTAGAACATTTGTCCCTGTTTCGTTTCTCCCTTACTTTATAGCCAGTGATACCCGGTTTGAAAGTTTGCAAATTTGTCAAAAGTCTGTCGATATTAACGATAACGTCGTCATCGGATTTAAGAATGAATTGACTTTTGGCACACTTTTTACGAATCCAACCAAACGTTGAAAGTATTTTTAGAGTCAAATTATAATAGTTATCAATGAAATCAAATTGAATGATATCTTTGAATTGTTGCGATTCTTCTCTTATTAATGCATTAGAACTTTGATTGGTATTTAATCCGAGCACAAAATAGACACTAATATTAAATTCAAACATCGCTTCTTTAACCCAAGTTTTGCGAACCATTTGTCTTCTATCATAATATTTACCACTGGATTGTCCGCCACTCGGAATAAATATAGATATGGGTTGTGTTTCAGCACAGGATTCAGAGTCAATTACTGGCGCAATTTTGATCAAGGCTATTTCCTCTTTTCTATGGAAATACATTCTATCAAATGATTTGAGGCATTCTTTTGACAAAATGTTTTCTCCTTTTATAGTGTTTTGGCAAACATTAAAAATAACAAAGAATGAGCATGATAAAATATAAAACCAGTCTTTAGACATAATTAAAAGGGCTTATCAAATAATTTATTGATATTTTATTGAAACTTAATTAAAAGATATTTAGTTTTAAAAATTAAATTTTAAATGAAATTCGATTAATATATTATACATAAAAGTCTTCAATTTTTTTTACATTTGAATTGAAAAAATTATTAATTATTTTATTCAAATTATAAATTAATATCGAAGTCATATTATGTTTCAAAATATTAAATAAAAATTTTCGATTAAAAATATTATTTAGATTTATAGCAATATTATTTCGAGACATCGAAAGACTGTTTTAAAGTTTGGCGAAACTCTCACCACAAGTATTGTCTTTCAAAGTTTGACGAATTCTTCGAATCAACTGTTGATTGAAAACAAGACTCAGAGCTATAAACAGATCGCAAACATAATCGGTGTGAAAGTCAACCAAATATTGTTTATAACTTTAGAACCGAAAGATTGAAAGACTGGTCTCAAAGCCCGACCACTAACTCTAACAATCAAAAAGACATAAAACTAAGAAAATAATGAACTCAACTTCACTGGAAAGTTGTGGTTAGTTTGAGCTCACTTTCGATTATAAACAATAAATTCAATTCAATTAATAGAAAATATGTTTTTAATATTGAAATCTAATAAACAATCGATAAATAACTTGATATAAATGATGAATATATTAATAGTTGAGAAAAGTGTTGTTAATGCGAACATTTGCCCATTTCTCTGATCCATTTGTGCTTGCACACATCTTTTATTCCGAGCCGTTCTGATTCGTCGATAACAAACATCTTGTTTTGCAAATCCTTGTAATGTTTGCTAAACTTTTTGGAGACGAAACGTTTGGCCAAAAACTTTTCGTCATTTATTTCATTCAACTGCTTCTTCGCTTTATTGAAATGAAAGGGAAACTTATCGTTGAGAAGTACGAACAGAACCACTCCCATCGCCCAGACATCAGCTTTGAACGGGTCGTACTTCACGCGATGCAATAATTGAGGCGACAAATAGGGCTCCGTCCCACAAAATGTTTGCGAGAGTATGACTTCACTCTTGTGGTCATCCCAGGCCTCTTTGGCGAACCCAAAATCAGTGAGTTTTGTCCTCATTTGGTCTTCTGTCAGAAGAATGTTATCTATTTTGATGTCCCGGTGCGCCATAAACTTCTCGTTATGCAAATAGTCCAGTGCTTCACATACCTGTGCGAACAACACACAGGCTTTTGGCTCTTTAAGAGCGCCGTATTTTTTCAAGTAATCGGCTAAATCTCCACCACCACAGAACTCCATAAAGATATAAATCTTTTTGTTTGAACGGAAAATATCAAAGGTCTGAATGATGTGCGGGTGTTGTACTTCAATGAGTGCGGCCAACTCTCGGGGCAGGAATTTCTGTTTGAACTTTGCACTCACTTTGCTCAGATCCATTATTTTAACAGCGGTATAGCCGTCCTGTCCTTTTTTCATAGCTCTATACACTTCACCGAAAGCGCCGGCACTCAAACGCTTATCAATTTTATATCCTTTTTTCTTGAATACATTCAAAGTTTTGTCATCGATTTTCAGCTCTTCGTTTGACATCTTTTCAAACTTATTCACAACTTTTGTTATCACTGACTAACTGAATGTCCAATTCTTTTGTCCAAAATATACCGAAAATTCAGGAAATAATGAATTTAGTTTAAAGTATGTTTTTAACGGTTTTAACGGTTAGTATATTATTGTCGGTATTATTTGAGAAAACTTCGAATTTTGTTTTGTTTTTCAAATTAAAATTTGTTTTTCGCGAGAAATTTCAATTCAAAGTTATTGTAATCTATAGATTCTATACATTATATTAGAATTTATAACTTTAGAGTCGAAATATTGGAAGACCTCAAAATTGTCAATTGGTTTGTTTACATTAAATGGTACTAAATCTGCAGTGAATTCAATTTTGTTACTTTTGGTTAAACTATTGTTTATTTTATATAAAATACCATTAATTTTGATTTTTCACAATTTGAATCGAAAACCCGTTTTTACGATAATCGGCTCAAATATTTTAACCGCCAAACTCTTCAAGGATTAACTATTTATTAATTATTAATATCTCGTTCATTTAACTTTTATTTGAATTTTTTAAGTCTTTTTTTTAAACACTAGTCTTTCTATAGAAACGCAAAAAAGTAAAGTTTGTCTCTAAAAGTGCGATGAAATCGCTTTTACTTTAATAATAGTTTTGTTTTGTTTATTGATTTCATTATTAAATCCAATTTTGTTTGAATTCTTTAATTGTTTTGAAAAATGGATAACCGATTGGTTTAGAGCCAGTCTTATGTCAGTCCCAAAGATATGGCATTTTTGGCCTTCAATCGTATCTTCCGTTTAATTTGTTTGACACTATTTTTGACCACTTTTAGTATCGAAACGAATCCAAGTCTTGAGACAATTGTCTCAAATCCAACATCACTGCCATTAGACTTCTCTTTAGGCAATCATTTAAACTCTAATAATAATAATAATAATAATAATAATAATAATAATAATAATAATAATAATTGTAAACAAAAATTAGTTTCGCCTCAAAAGTAAGTCAAGACATGAAATAAATTTACGATTAATTCGATAATTGAAATATTTTTTGCCACAAAAGAGAACTTCTTATAATCAGTACATTAGACGGCAAACTATCGGCTCTTGACGTCGATTCTGGAGAACAAATTTGGTCGAAAGTCTTTACTTCTGAACCATTGCTCTCATCGACTATTAGTAACTTTGAGATCACAAGAAAAGGACGGGTTGTTCGAGTGGTTCCATCACTCGATGGCAATCTTTATTTATATAATGGCAATACTATTGATGGCATTCCTCTGAACGCTGACATTTTACTGAAGAGTTCGTTCAAATTAGGCGATGATTTAGTGATAACTGGAGGACAGGAGAGTCAGATTTCAGGCATTGATATATCGACGGGAAAAGTATATTATGAGTGCGGTCTTAAAGGCTGTCCTTCGACTCAACTCAATGAAAACGAGACATTCGATGACCTCTTTTTGATTAAACGAATCACACAAACTGTTCGAGCGATCGATCCTCGAAATGGTCGCCAAAAATGGTTTTTCTCAGTAACTGAACCACAAATATCTGAAACTTCTTTTAATGAATGTCATGAAGACATCGATCAACAAAACGATGAAACAAATTCTGAGAACAGTTCAGAACAGATGAAAGAAATGGATTTTAATATAATAGTTCCGAACGGATTCATTTCAGTCAAAAGATATTTGAATGAAAACTCAAAAACGTTTCAATGGAGTTATCGTTTCGCGTCACCAATAGTTCACGTCTGGCACTACCGAAGCGGTCGAATCAGTAATATAGACCTCTTCGACAAAAGGAAATTGTTTGGTCTCACAAATAATGACCTCCAACTCAATGGTTTCGAACCAACTGTTTATATCGGTCTCTATCGTCATCAGTGGTACGTCCAGTCTTCGCAATCAATTAAAGCTCAAATGTCTGAGAAGAACAGAGAAAATAGTTTATTGATTTCCAAGAATACCAAACAAATTGATTCCAAGTCTAATGTTTTGCAAATTGAATGGAAACCGAAAGCAATCTTTTTTGACTCCAAAAAGGATTCGAAAAACTCTTTAGAATTAGTATCGAAGCCTCAGTTCTCGCTTTCTATCTCTTCAGATGAAGACGAAGATAATGTCGGATATTATATATTTAATTCGATGGAAGACAACGAAACCAAATGTTTTGTAAATTCAAATGAAGATCAAAATGATATGGATTTTGAATACGAAGAGGAAAGCGATTTAATTCAACAAATAGTGATCGCATCGCTTTGGCATTACTGGAAAGAAGTCACTGCTATTAGTATTTTCTCTGCATTAGTTCTCAATATTTTTATTTCGTTCGTAAAACGAAAATTTAGGAATAAAATCAATTTATGTAATGAAGAAATACTAAAAGAAGAAAAGGATAGCCATAGCACTGACTCAAAGAGCAAATCTAACGGAAGCCCTTCTACTCCTTCTTTCTCTCTACCATTTGATTCAATTAATTGTAACGAAAATTCGTTTAATTCGAGATATGAATCAGATTTCCAACCGATTCAACTGCTCGGAAAGGGAGGCTTTGGACTGGTTTTTGAGGCCAAACATATTATAGATGAGAGTCATTACGCCGTCAAAAGAATAAGTCTTCCGATCAGAAAAGAGCAAAGGGATAAAGTCATGCGTGAAGTCAGAGCTTTATCTAAATTAGAGCACTCAGGGATTGTCAGATATTATAATGCTTGGGTGGAATTACCCCCTCCCGGATGGCAGGAAACTAAAGACAAACTGTGGGTCTCCGAAGACTTCACTAAAACACATTTCAACGAGTCTTTACTTTCAGACAAAAAACTTTTTACAAATGTCTTAACAGACAAAAAGAGCGATATTTTATCGGAAAATGATTTCGATTCTTATAAAGTGAAGACATTTCAAACACAAAGCACTCAATCCTTGGATATTGTTTTTGATGACAATATTTCTTCAATAAAACTGATTGAAACCAATAAATGTCAAACAATATCAGAGTTGAGTACTTCGGGTCACAACAGTTCTTCGAGTGAGGAAAGCGTATCATTAAAACGCAGTGATCGGCCACAAAACTTGTTGAGCGGAGGAGTTCCGCGCTGTTATCTCTATATTCAAATGCAATTATGCAGAAAAGAGACACTAAAAGACTGGTTATTCACAAACTCTCAAAATCGAAACACGAATACCGTTTTGGATATATTCGATCAGATCGTTAGTGCTGTCCATTACGTCCATTCAATGGGTTTAATGCATCGCGACCTCAAAGTAAGTCATTCACAAAATTTTATTTAATTATTAAATTAAGTCATTATTTGTTTAATAAAAGCCAACGAATATATTCTTTTCAATGGACGGCAATATAAAGATTGGAGACTTCGGATTAGTGACGGCCACTGCTGTGGAAGAGGAGTCACACACTCCCGCAGCTAAAGAATGTGATGACGAAACTCAAGCATCTATTCTGAGCCAAAGTAATAGTTCGCATACAAATCGTGTGGGAACTCAACTTTATATGAGTCCCGAACAGGTATTGTTTGTATGAATTAGTCAATCATTTAATTAAACAATTATTGGTTTGAGAACAGGTCCAGAATCGTCCGTATAGTCATAAAGTGGACATCTTTTCGATGGGAATAATTCTCTTCGAACTATTAATACCTTTCAAGACTGAAATGGAAAGAAATAATCTTTTGAATAATGCGAGGAAACAGAAATTTCCCGAAGATTTTTGTCAACAATTTATTCCTGAGGTTTGTCTTTAAATTCTATTAATTGATTCAAACAAATAACTCATCTTTTTTTTTGAAGTGCGATCTCTTGACAAAACTGTTGGCTCACAATCCGGACAATAGGCCCACAACTGTTGAGATCAAAGAACACGAAGTGCTCAGAAGATTACAACTGACTCATCCTGTTATCCGTCAGAGGAGTCGAACTCTTTCTTTCTCAGTCGACGATCGGATGTGATATCAATACTAAACTAAACTTCAATAATATTTATAATTTTGAAGCAATGCTTCGAAATCGAAAAGTTATTCAATTAATTTGAATATTTTTGTATATATTTTTAAAATTGAGTTATTTTTTGATTTCTTAACATTTAATGGTTTCAAAGACTGTGTTTAACCGACAAAATACTATTTTTTTTAATTTTAAGTTTACTTTTGATTAGTTTAACGACAGTTTTTGAAATTATAGTTGACATCAATTACTCATTAAATTGTAAATAATTGTTATTTTAATGAATAAATTATCATAATTTTTGACCAAATATTAGAAAGAATTAAAAAATTTCACTAAAAATGTAACAAAATATCGTTTAAATGATTTCCGAAGACTTTATTTTAGAAAATAAATGAATGATTTGTGAAATGAAAACAATATTTAGTAGTCATCCGATGCCGGCTCTAAATGGAAAGAAAGACCCCTTTCCTGAATGGCTTTAAGTCGGATCCGCTCTTTGTGTTGTTTGCCTTCAATTTCTGTTTGTTGTAATTCAAGAATCTCTTCGACGGGAACTCTTTTGAGTTGATTGGCCTCATCTCTCTCACTATCCTTTAAATTAAAGGTCAGAATAATAATAATAATAACATATTTTCTAACAATTTTTTAAAACCCAAATAACTTATGGATCGAAACGAATGGTTTTGAATTTCAAACAATGCTTACAATTTCACCGCAAAGAACAACATTTTCGCCGCGAATTAAGAATATTCCGCGAGGAATGTCTCCATATTTGTCTTCGACATAAATGCGTTCAATTGTTTGGTGAAGAACTAAATTCGCTGAAAGAGAGTCAAAAAATGACATAAATTTGAATTAATATTCAATTATCATTGAAATGATTACCGAACTGATCAATACTTCTTAGGAAACCAATAAGAGTGCGACCATCTCTTAACAGAACCATCAGCTTTTCTAATCAAATCAAATTCAAGTTAAATAAATTGAATTACAATTGCATTAATGGAATCAATTACTGTCCAATTCTTCGAGTAAACTCGTATTTCCGGGAAAATTATTTGGTTTATTCATTTCAAACTTAATGTCAAAACATTCGCTTCAATTAGTTTTAAAAGAACTCAAAATTTGAAAACAATTGAATCAAAAGATAATTTCAATAATCATATGTTTGAGATGTGATTATTACCACAAACAGACATCAGATGACAGCTCTCAAGAGTGTCAACAAAAACCCAATGAAAATCACCTTCACTTGAATTTATTGGAAAACTTTAATGAATTTCAATACTGTTTTGAGACTCTTTTGACTTCAAGTCGTCACTGTTTTCACATTATCTCAATATTTAGTTTGTTTTGAATAAAAGAGTGAAGACTTCAAAAGACATCAAAATGTTTTCAGCCGTTTATAAAGTAATTCAATGAAAATCTATTTAATATTTCGATTAAAAATAATTATTTGGTTCAGTCTTTTCGGCCGCTTTTCAACGTCGGTATAAATGGACTGCGATTGCGATCAATTCATAGGTCAAGTGCTGTACTCCAGGCCTTTGTGAGCCGACCGGCGCCTCCATTCAAGGCTACTGCTGTAGAATGTGAACAATTCAAACAAGTTCAATTATCTGATTATAGCGGCAAATATTTGGTCTTATTTTTCTATCCGTTAGATTTGTAAGTCATTTGTGATTTCATTTCTTGAATTCTCCCAAATCTTAATTACAATCAATTGTTTGTCGAATGAACAGCACATTCGTCTGTCCGACGGAAATAATAGCATTCAGTGATAGAGTCAATGAATTCAAAGCATTAAACGCTGAGGTTTTGGCCGTTTCTGTGGACTCACACTTTTCTCATTTGGCCTGGGTTAATACACCCAGAAAGGTATCCTTGTGTTCATTACAACTATTTTAGAACTACAATCCAACCTCGGTATTGGCCACCACGATATAAGCCAAATTCGGTATAAGCCACTAAATTTTGCTGCACCGGCC